>JABUQX010132655.1:0-5000 GCA_015478945.1 Trachelipus rathkii | reverse complement strand
AATAATAATAATAATAATAATGTCCTGTCAACCCTAACAAACTATCCCACTTAACAATATTTTAAAGTTTTTGATAGATTTTGTTAATTAAGATTTTTCTTTTTAAGAGTTGGTATGTTAACATAGTTATGGATACATGTCAAAAAAAGAATGCATGGTTTTGATCAATGTTTCGAAAATTGGAAGTGCTTAAAATGAGTTAAGCATTTAAAAACTACGTTTGAAGCGTTCTTTTTTGGGGACGTGGATGGCCTAGTGGTTAGAGCATCCGGTTACTGTTACCTCAGCAACGCGGAGGTCCAGTGTTCGAATCCCGCTGATGAAGAGTAAAATCTTCCGTGACTCATTCATTTAAAGGTATTTCTTGTGTGTTATTGTTATTTTCTGAAAGTTTCAGGTCTTTTTATTGCGAAATACATAGGAAAAGCTATCTTGTTATAAAGCCACAATTTAGATATTGAAATTTGTGCAATGTAGGAAGCATTGAGCAAGGCTATTTAGAAAACTATCGATAGTTACAAAACTACGTTTTTTTTGTTAAAAAATGTTTTTCAAAAAAAAAAAACATAACCGTTTTATACAATCAGAAAAACAAATTATTTCAGGTCGGAATTTGATGAAACAAACACTATAAGAAAAAAACACCCATTTATTTCCAAATCAGTAATAAAATTTAAAATCAGTTAAATTGGAAAAAACACTATCATCATTTCCGACTTTAGACTAAAGTTATATTTCATTCGGATCGTAAAGATTCATATACTAAAATACAAATCTGGCTGAACCATTCAAAATCTATAAAAATTAAAATAAATTAAAAGGAAACGAAAATTATGAAAGAAAATTATAGAACAAAGCTTGCAAAAAATAAAATAAATAAAACATACAAAGGTGAATAAGGAAAACAATCAAAAAAACTTATTACATCACTGCACATAAACGAACACACAAATACATATATATATATATATATATATACTATATATATATATATATGCGAGTTCCTTTTTATAAGGTTATATATATATATACATATATGAGTTGAAGAAATTTTTCATATTATTATATTGCTATATATATATTATACATATACTACATTGCTGTATGCTGCTGCTGAGCAGCGAAAGAATATGAAGAATATGTACAGCGTTGGCGCTGTGGCGGGGCTGCTGATACGAAGGCTGCGCAGACTGGCGGTAATGGCTGCGGCTGCTGCTACTACAGCAGCGTTAGCAGCAAGCAAGCGCTGCTGTTGGCTGGCGGCTATACTACAAGGCTGGCGGGCGGGTTAAGCATACATATAGCAGTGGTAGCTAGCGAAGGTTGCTGGGCATATGCTGTTGGTTATATATATATAAAGTATATATATATATATATATATATATATATAAAGAGCAAGATTTATGCATATATATATATATATATATATATATACACACAAATATATATATATATATATATATATATATATATATATATATATGTATTGTGCGTTCCTTTGAATAATATATTAATAATTCCATAACTTACCTATTATTGTAAATCCCATTAAAATCTGACCAAACATTAATCCATATCTTACATTGAAAAATTTTCTGTCCGAAAGCACAGTCATTAAGATTCTGCCAATAAGATTACCTAAAGAAGAAATAGAGGAGCACCAAGCAGCAATTTCTAGAGAATAACCATTACTTGTTATCACAAAAGGTATCCACATAAGAAAATTAGCATATCCAAACATAAGGCCAAAATAAGACCAAGCGATGAAGTGCACTCTTATGTATTTAAGTGATTTTAAGCTGTCAAATGTTGATTGCAAAACTTTCATAAATTTATTCATTGGCTTCTCGTTTCTCAGCATAACCTTATTAGCATTATTTTTATATTTAAATTTTGAACTATTGGTTTGAGTTTTCTTACATAGTTTTACTTGAACCTTTTCTAGAAGATCAGTTTCCTCTGATTCCTTCTTCCATTTTACGTCATGTTTTGAAAATTTTTCCGAGTTTGAACAAGTTTTTGCTGGTTTCATGTGCCACTTTACAGGTTGAAAAAGCGATGCTCCAACACAATGATTTAGGACAAGTGCCCCTGATATTGAAGCTGCTCCAATGTAGCCATAGTTTTCAAGCAAATAATTTGCTATAACCGGAGATATGAAACTACTTAAACAACCACCTACCGATGTTATTCCAATTGCAAACCCTCGATGTTTCTTAAAATAATTTGATACAACTATAGCACTAAGTGCTACTGTTGAAGCTCCGGAAATCCCTGAAAAAAAAGCAAAGGTTATATAAATATTTTTTATCGTTTCGCATATTTTACTTTAATTAAAATGTGAAAAGAAAATCTGTAAACATTTAAATTGAAAAAAAATAGAAAAATTTCTCTAGAAACTTTTAAGTGAACTTATGGTGATATAATCATTTGATTTTTTACATGATTTTCAAAATGAAAATCAATGATATTTAATTATCAATATCCAATACGAGTGGAAAAGAATTAGACAATAAGAACGTATAATTATCTCTATTTTATTGAGGGGGGCTCGATAGCCAAATATGGGGACCCAGTAGGGCCAGGGAGAAACGTTATCAAATCCGTGAAGTGAAGAGTCGGAAGGAAAACCCACCCTGGCGCGACACCCAAAATAACCAAAGAGTAGCGAGATACTCATGTAGGATATAAAGAGCGTGACTATTAGATGTGGAATCCAAGAAAGAATAATGGTCGCCTACATATGCATTTATCATCAATAGGGTTGCCGAGAAAGCACCAATGGATGGCCCTCGGTCGTAGGTTGCGGCTCCATATTTTGGTCGACTCTCGGTGCGACTAAACACCACGTCCAATGTACCGGCCGGCGGTTAGCATATTTAATCCTATAAATTATAGAGGTGCAGGACGCGCTCGTAGTGCTCGGACTATAGCCGCCATTCTTGTCATTAAGAGTGGCTTGCTCGTGAGGTGACGTGGCCTTGAACTCTACCACCCGTAGCTCGGTGGTGCGTGGACAAAATTCCGGTGCTCGGGCTCAACACTAATCAGGAAGGAAAAATCTAAGAGGAGACGACGAAAAGAGAAGAATGAAAAATAAGGGCAAAGTGTCAAGACTCATGGAATGCTTCGTCACATCCAAGAAAATACGAAAAAAATGCACCAAAATCTTCAAAGGACCAAAAATTAGTAGGGCGATGCCAAAAAGATCAGCACAGATGCTGATAAACACTCAACAAATTATGATTCAAAATAAATGATCGGTGATAAGGAAACTACGATAGAAATTACACTAATTATAAAACTTATTAACGCCACTAGTTAAAGCTATTGGACAGGATGTTAGTTTTCAATATTTGCGGACGTGGATATTTATTTTCAATATTCGTGGGTACGTATCAAGAGTTTTATAGTCAAATTGAAATTTAAGTTACTAAAACATTTGAGTAATAAATATATCATCAATTCATTAATATACTAGGAAATAGAGGAACTAAGAATATATGAACGTAAATTACTCCATTTGCAGCATCCGTGTTATACCGTGGTCCCGATGGCTCGGAATCCTCGCGGACCGGGGCTCTAAACTCTTATGGACATCACCACAAACCCACCAATCTTTTTGTACCTCAACCAGTCACCTCATATGGATAAATAATGGCTATTAAATTTAATAAAGATCTTATAATCTATTTCTCTGTAATTCCGTATATGAAGATATGCATTTTAAGGCAATTTTATTTAATTTTTATTTGCTTATAACAATTTTAATTTTTATTGCTAATATTTATTTTTTTCTTCTATTTTTACATTTTTTTAATCGATTTATTTCTACATGTTCTGTAGGAAGTCCAATTATTCCCATTTTTAATTTCATAAAACTATTTATACTAGGTATTAATCCGCATCCGCAGATTTTAAAATTCATATCTTTAAATTTTTTGTTTTATTTGTTAATATTTTCAATCATCATCATCACCTTCTTTCCCAAGACTGCGGTTATAAGGAGAGTGAACATGCACCGGAAACAGAAAAGAGTAGAAGAAAGAAAATGACACAAGTCGAAGAGAAATAAAAAAAAAGAGTTGAAAAACCTCCATGCTAGACTTTTTTTTTTTTTTTCTGATAAAAACCCCGGCTGTTCTCCCTCCCTCTATACCTTTCCATTAGTGAGAAGTCGATCGCGAGTCAGAACCAACCTGCTAGTGCACCTAGAGTATAAAACCCCAACATTGAACGAACGATGTCCAATATGTGAGGGTCCGTCCTCGAGGTTCCATGAAGCTCTAGAGAGATGGATTCTTTCATGAGAGCTGCGAGACGTGAGTTTACCTGCACTAATAATGCGAATAATAATATGTGGGGCTCGGTAAGGCTGGCTCTACTTTTCGACATTGCGATACAGTATTCATTTCTAGCTTAACTTTAGTATCTGTTCCGGTGTCTTATGGTTACGCAACGCTTATACCCTCCTTCAAAAGTCTGTGAGGAGAAAGAAGCGGGTTGATACGCATGTCATTGTCCATAAAAAGTGTCTTAGATAAACCCGTGAACCAGTGCTGATAATAACAAAATTTAAAAAAAAAGTTTAAACGCTTAAATAATGAAATAATCTCAATAATCGATCGCGCTCCTCAAAATCGCAAAATGATCTGCTCTAGTTGCCGGGAATTTACTCTGACATAGCCCAAGTTATTCCCTGGGAACCAGATGGTCTCGCTTCACCACTTTCGTGACGTTCATCACTCGCCCATCTCTCGTATTAGGAACCTAACTCCTCAACTTCTCTCTCCCAGATTACACTTTATTAACATTAAGTGTCCAATTTATAAAAGATTATTTCATGTTTCGAAATTTGAATTTATAATTGTTATATCCCAAATTTGTGAAATAGTTGTAATACATGATAAAGAAAAATAGGACCAAAAAAAGATAAATTTACCAACGCATTTTTAATGGATTTTGAATGAATTTATCGTCAAGTCTTCCATTTTAAACTA
>JABUQX010132654.1:0-7500 GCA_015478945.1 Trachelipus rathkii | reverse complement strand
ATCCATGCAGAATTTCAATTTTGAGCAGCCTCTAAAAAATAAGCAATCAATGAAATTTTTGGTATATTTTTACGTCATAAAAATAAAAAATATTTTTATAAAGGGGAGCAACATTCCATCATGTTTTAAATGTTTTTATTAATTGAACCACCCTAATATATATATATATATATATATATATATATATATAATATATATATATATATATATATATATATATATTATATATATATATACTATATATATATATATATATATATATATATATATATGATATATTATAATAATATATTATATATAAATCATATATGGATCCATGTGAATTTGCTAGCGTTATCTGAGATAAAATTTTAGATAAGTAATTTAACAATCTTGTTAATAAATTTTTTATGTCTAGGGTATAAAAAAAAAAAAAAAAAATATATAAATCTCAAACAGATTTTTAGTAAAGTGAAGCTATTTAAGTTAAATAACTTTCTTTTAATATTAATAGATTAATATATATATAATATATAATATAATATAATATATATATTATATATAATAATATATATATATATATAATATATAATATATAATAATTATATATTATATATTTAATATATATAATATATATATATATATATATATATATATATAATGCCTTATTATGTTTTACGACTCCGTCAGTTTTTATTTTTTTTTTTATTTTTTTTTTTTTACATATTTTTAGTTATATTATATTAACAATGAATTTAATTGGTGACGGACATTTCAAAAGTTAGAAATTTTTAAACATACTTTTTTAAAATCAACATTATAATAAAAAAAAAATTCAAAAATGAAAATCTCTCGAAAGATAGATACTTACAGAAAAACCATTACATATTTGGAATCAGCATAAAAAGCTTATACAAAAATGTAAAAATATTAGGGGCTCCGAAAGGGGGACAGATGGGAGGACGTTTTCCATACCCCGTAAGGGGAGGGGCGAAGGACCCCCGCTACACAAAAATACCAAAGAGCTTTCCCATCTCTTCCAAGGTTTTCCTTTTTGTCTCGTTTCCCTCCGTCTCCACTGCTCATCTTTTTTGGCACTCTCTCCTCTTTCATCCCTCCAGTGTCAGCAACCACCTCATTCTAAACCTGCCATCCATCTTATCAATATAGACTTCAACTCAACCTTCCTCCCTTTATGCTTTCGGTTTCTCTGTCTGTCTCTTCTAGTTTTTTCCCATTTTCGCTTTCAAAACGTACATCTCCGCCGTACTGTATTCTATCTATCCTCTCTGCGTCTACTACATGTCTCTGCTCCCATATAAAATCGGTGTTAACAACACCTTCAAAGATCAACCCTTTCACCTCCACACTCATTTGTTCATACCTTTCAGTATTGGATACACTGCTCTTACTGCTCCCCCAACTGAGCTATACTACTTGTGATCTCCTGTACATTTCCGCATTCTCTTCCAAATAATGATACTCCAAAATATTTAACTTTCTCCAAAGTCATAACTCAGTCCCTCCACCTCTATTCTCCTCCTCTTCTCCTTCTTCTCTACTTCGGTATTTCGGAACTTTTCTGCGTTTATAGTCAAGCCGCCTCTCTCAGCCTGTTGCAAACATATCAACACCTCTCTCAACCCTGCTCCCTCTTGCTCCAGCACTAAGTCATCCGCAAATGCAAAATATCACCGTCCAACTCGATTTCTTTCTCACTTTCTTTTTTTTTTAACTACATCCAGATCGATACAAACAAAATTGGTGAACACGCTTTCTTGTTTAACCCTGTTCTCACCTCGAACCATTCCTTAGTTCTCCAAATTTGATCTTAACTTAATTTTGCTATTCCCTGTAAAACTCTCCAAGAGTTCCTCTGCAACTTACTCCCACTGCAATATTCTCTTCTCCAGCACTGCTCCAAAAGTATCTCTCTAGCACCGAATCGAAAGCTTTCTCAGATCTATGAAACTATATATGTCGTTTTTGAATTACCGATACCTTTTCCAATTAATTCTCAGAGTCGACAAGAGATCCGTCTGTGCTTCTGTTCCTTTCTATATCTGTGCTGCTCTTCACCCAGTCTGGCTCTACTACTAATCTCAACCTTTTCTCTAAAATTCTCTCATATGTTTTTGCCAGATGGTTCAACAAGGAAGTCCCTCTGTAGTTTTCAGTCTTCCTGTATTTTAACATCGAAGAATTATCCCGACTTATTGAATTTCCCCATCCTTTTGGTACTTCATCTCGTTCCAACACCTATTAAACAGCTTTAAAATTTTGTCTTTCATTTTCTCTTCCTCCCTCTTTTAATCATTCTATGGGTATCCAATCTTCACCCGGTGCTTACCGTTTCTTCATCGCTTTCAAGCCCCTCATAATTTTCCATATTATCTCTACCTCCTCATTCTCCTCCCCCCACCATCTCTTCTCCTTCCTCCTCCCACTGTTCATTCACATAGTTCACTGAAGTACTCCTTCCATCTCCTGTTTGTTTATTGATTTTCACCAAAACCTCTTCCCGCTTATCTTTGATGTTTCACAACTTTACATCTTTGATTTCCTGGTGAGTATGTTTTTTGCCAGTCTAAAAATTTTTCTTTCTTTCTGCCCTCCCATCTTCCATCAATTCTTCCGCCTCTCTCGTCTTTTCATCCCTTTTTACTCTTCTTTCACTCTCTCTGCATCATTTCTTGCCTCCACATACTGAGCCTTTGTTTGTACAGTTCTATTTTTCAGCCACCTTCTCATCAATACCGTTTTCCTCTTTATTGCCTTCTTCACTTCTTCCGTCCACCCCTTTGTGTGTCTTTTCATCGTTCCTCTTACCCCTCTTTTGCCAAGAGTCTTCTCTACTAACCCTAATTAATGTTAGAAATTAAAATATTGTTTTAACAGCATTTAATTATATAATATTTGTTTTGTGTATACATTCCCTTTTTGTTTAAAATTATTAGTTAAATTGTATTATACTTTGTTTTAAAAGAATATTGTGAAAATATGGAAGTTATGTCAAGAAAATAAGTTTTCTGTAAACTCTTTCGCATTGTATTTTGCTTTACTTTTTATTGTCGGAGGAAAAAATTCACTGTGCCTTTAAAGCTCTTTTTAAGTATTTTACAATGCAATTGGTACGAAATAAGGTAAAGTAATGTATATTATGATGTTTTATAGTATTTTGTATCATATTTTTGTATATTAATTGTTAAGATAGCTTGTTTATTGGTCAAATCTGTAACTTGCGAATTTTTGCGCGGTAAATATCCCGTACTCTCTCATCCAAATTAGAGAAAACATAAAATTGGTTGTAACATAAATCTCATGTGTGTGTGCAGGAAGTTATATGACAAAATTGAAGATATTGTAATTAAAGTTTAGCTTTAGGTGTGCAAAGTTTTTAAATATAGTTTAAAACATTTTTCAATAAAATATTCAATTCAAACCATAACCAGAGTTTTATTATACCTTCAACAAAGAGACTTTAAGAGAACAGCTGCAACTACCAGTGAAGCGGAGGAACAAGCAGCAACAGAAGAAGAGATAAGTACAAGCCCTTGCTCTACAACTGCAAGTCCTGTTAGTCGGGGGAAGTAGAAGAACTCTCAGCACCTTCTGCCTACAAAGAGGTAGCTCTTCCACACTGGCCTACTAAGAGGCTCTTTCACGAGGCCTACTAAGAGGCAGCTCTCTCACACTGGTCTACAAAAAGACCAATCTCTCTTCCGCCTATAAAAAGGCCGACCCTTTTTTCGCCCAAAAAGAGGCCGAGCTCTTCCACCTACGAAAGATGCTAACTTTCTCTTCTTGGCTTCTTTCAAGGACAACAGAATTGGTGACCCTGAAAGTTGAACACCACCTCTCTTCAAGCAGAAGTTCCTCTTCAAGCATGCGATTCTAGCAAGCAGAGGTTCCTCTTCAAGCAGACGTTCCTGGCAAACAGAAGTCTCTCTCCTACGGTGCTCCAAGAAGTCGTCTCTCTCCTATGGTGACAGAAGCAGAGGACTCTCTCTCTTTTTCGGTAGTGCAAGAAGACGACTACCCGTTACAGACGCAAGAAGAAGAACACCACTACTGAGGTAAAGAAGATGCTGCCCCCCGACGCTGAGCAACCCTTAGCAGGAGGCCAGGTTGAAGAAGAATAATCATCGCCTTCTAGAACACCTTTTTAAGAGGATGCTTTCTGAAGTCCACCCCTACAAGAATAAATTCGTTGCAGTAAAAGAAGATTCAAGAAGAAGCAGATGCAGACAAACTACCTCTACTACAAAGTTTATCACCATGGGGAAAGGAAGCGAACAACAAATAATAGTTGCTCCCAGCAGAAGACCAGATCTAAAAGGAATAATCCAACACTGTGATGATGTGACCATCAGTCACCCTGTTAATACCCAGACCTACCAGTCTCGGTTTAACATGGCGGATTCTGTAATCGCTAATCTCAACTTCAAGATGGCAAAGAAACGAAAATCTTCAAGCAATATGAAGACTGGGAAAAAATGGAACAAGTCATACCGTTAATCCCAGGGAGATATTAAATAACGAAGAAACTTCATGCAACACGCAGATCGATGGAGACAGAAGCATTAGTCACTCAGTTAATACCATGTCTATCAACCTCAGTCTAGCGTGACTGGCTCCTTCAACACTAAGATAACTAACTACTTTCGCTAAGGAAGGACACACCGATTATATCTTCAGATGAGATTCCATTTTTTCTCTTCATTTCTGGTTCAAATAGAAGACTGATTCATCTATGTATGGTATTACGTCTCAGTCAATTGGCACCTCATATCACTGCTACTGTATATTGATGGATAACCTCTAAAAGTGATTCACCATCAGAAGATATTTAGTTGTACATACAATACAATGGTAGAACACATACCACTGCTGTTATATGTATATTGTTTTTTTAGAAGAATGGAGATTAATAAATTTCAATATAGTGATATGTCTAATACAATGGAGGATCTCATACCACTGTCACTGTATTATCTTCATTCAAGCCGTATTCTTTTGGGTGATTAATAATTTCTTCACAATCGGAACAGAGAGATCAACATCAAGTTTCATATCTTTCGGACGTGTTTTTACACCCGGCTGGTAAATCGCCTTCGCAGATAGTTCCTCTATCGGCTGGTAGATCAACATCAAAAATGGTTCCTTTACTAGTTGGTAATTATTCTTTGCAAATGGTTCCTCAATTGAATGATGGATCGCCATCAATGAAGATCACTTCACCTACTGAGCAGCAGGAACTAAAGTGGATTCAGTGTTTAAATTGTGTTTCAAATTTATGTTTAAATAATATTTAGTGATTTATTCAGTGAATAATGATGTTAATTTAATTTAAATTAGTGCTCGGCTTTTAGGGCGCGAAATGTGTATAGTAGAGTTAAAATAATTCTACCTTTAAAAGTACGTTAGTTTAGCTTTAAAAAAAGAGTAAGACAAAATGTTTTTTCAAGGACGTTTTAGAACTTGAGTCAGACTTTTTGAGACGTTAAACACATTTCATATTTTATATGACTAAAATTATATTAGTAATTTGTAATTGATGTTGAAAATTAACATTTATTTACAGCATTTAATTATGTAATATTTGTCTTATGATATAATGTTCCTTATGATATAAAAATTATTAGTTAAATTATATTATACTTTGTGTTAAAAAATACTTATAAAAATATGGAAGTTACGCCAAGAAATAAGTTTTCAGTAAACTCTTACGTGTTTGTATTTTGCTTTTTTTCATTGTCGGAGGAAGAAAGCACTTTGAATTTAAAGCTCCTTTTAGGTAATTTACAATGCAATTAGTACGAAATAAGGTAAAATAATGCGTATTATTTTGTTCTATAGCATTTTGTATCATATTTTGTATATTAATTGTTAAGATAGCTTGTTTAATGATAAAATCTGTAAGTTGAGACTTTCGCGCGTTAAATATCCAGTACTCTCTCACCCAAATTTGGGGAAAAATATAAAGTTTCTTGTAACGAAAATCGCATCTGTGCAGGAAGTTATATGACAAAGTTGAAAATATTGTAATTAAAGTTTAGCTTTAGGTGTGCGAAGTTGTTGAATATAGTTTAAAGCGTTTTTCAATAAGATATTCAATTCAAATCATAACCACAGTTTTATTATACCTACGAGAGAGAGACTTCAAGAGAACAACTGTGCCCTCCGCACTTAGCCGTACTTTGAATGTGTCTTTATGCATCTCTGGGGTGATCTCCGGGTAGTTGGGACTCATCGTTGAAAATTGTTCGGCTATGTATAGTAAAGATTGAGATTATGTTGCTGAGTGAGCGCATTCGTGAAAGCTTTTGTATAAACATGTAAATAACTCTAAGGATAAACCAGACGTGTAAGCCTAACTACTCGAAAGTATTGCGTAATGTTTCGAAAGGTAGGATAGTGTTAGCGTTTATTCGTTGATCTGTATGATTGATAGTTTATTTTATGATGTTTGACAGAGAATTTTGCTAATGTCCACGTTTATTCATAGTTCAAAATGTTATATTTGATATACAAGACACTTTGATGAATGTAGTATCAATTCATAGTTCAAGATTCTGGTATCTTTGATGGTTTGGAGACTTGGTTAAGGAGTTTTGTTAGGTAATACTGCTTTAGTTGTTGATGATATGATTGAAAAGCAGGGATAGGTTGAGTTTTGCTGTGTAATGAGGGGTAGGTTGAGACTTATTCATAGCTCCAAATGTTAAGGTGTTATGCGTAGTTCCAAATGTTACTATCTTTTGTAGGTTTTCCTCCATTGTAAGTGTTAGATATGTTAGGCTATGTTTAATTCTGCTACGCTTTGTTAAATATTAAAATGACAATGTGAAATTAACACTGATTTGTTAGAGAAATGATAGGTTTCGTAAGACAATACTGTGTTAACTGGTGTTGTTGTGTTAGAGACGTGAGATTAGGTTAGGTTTTTGCTGACTAATGTTTGGTTCACCCGAGAATTTTGCTAATGTCTAGGTTTATTCATAATTCAAAATGACGTTATATTTGGTGTGAGAGGCGTTTTAATGAAGGTAGTATCAATTCATATTTCAAGTTGGGGGTATCTTTGATAGATTGGCCACTTTGTTAATTGATTTTGTTAGATAAATCGAGTTTTGTATTTCCTCTTAGCTACTTTTCCTTTGATAAGTAGAGAACTTTATGTATGTTAGCAGATTATTCACACGTGAGGTATGTTAGGTTTGTCGTTGTATATTATATTCTTAGTTCAGGTTATGATATGTTAGCTTCATTGATGTGAAAACTTTGTTACCTTAGCATATATTCGCTGGTCTGTATGATAATTAGGTAAGGTTATGATAAAATTTTTGTTAAATATTACAATGTTAAGGTAAAAAAAACAATGATATGTTACAGATATGATTAAAAAGTGTGAATAGGATACGTTCTCTATGTAATGTTAGTTACTTTACTGTTGTTAAGTATAGAACTTTGTTAATGTTGGCTGTTTACTCGTGCGTAAGGCATGTTATGTTGGTCGTT
>JABUQX010132653.1:17500-20000 GCA_015478945.1 Trachelipus rathkii | reverse complement strand
ATTTTTAAAAAATAGTTTTCTTTATTTTGTTTCACATATTTATTGCAAAGGGGCAACTCTACTTATGAGTAGAGTTGCCAAATTTGGGAGTTATTTTATGACGTGTTCGAGAGGAGGCTTTGTGGAAAAAATCCTCAAAATAGACAAAATAAGAATAAGGTTTCTTTTACGTTGCCATGACAACCAGTGTTTTGAAAGCAATATAATTATGCTTTCTTGGAGGCACAAATCGAAATTCCTCCAGTCAATGATCCTTATGAAAAATAATGTTTCGCAAGAGAATAAATGATCTTAATGTAAAATTAGCGTTCTTGTATAACATTTTAAACATTATTTTAATAGTAATAAATAGTAATTTGAATTATTTTCTTACATTAGTTGCTTTTATTTTTTTAGAGGAGGCCCGGCCTCCTGTGCTTCCTCTGTAAAACCGCGCCTGATATATATATATATATATATATATATACAGTGGCGTAACTACGAATTTTTCCTGGGAGCGGATCTTGGCATTAATTTATTATATATATATATATATATATATATATATATATATTAGTATATATATAAAATTATATATATATATATATATATATAGTATATATATATATATATATATATATATATATATATATATATATATATATATATACTATAACTTACCTGTAAACTGTAACAAAAGTCGACAAAACTATTACAGATTGTCCATTACTTATAAAACAAAATCGAGTTTTCGTTTTTTTTTCGCCAACTCGTCAATTATTTCATTTTCGTTCACTTGAATTTCTCGGTGAATCGATAGCAGTGCAAGACCATTCAGCCTGGTTTGTGATGTTGTATTCCTCAAGTAAGTTTTAATTCTTCTTAGGGTGGAAAATGTTCTCTCGGGTGTTGCAGTTGATATAGGTATAGTTGCGAGGATATCCGAAGTTTCATCTACGAGAGCTGCAAAACATTTAGACTTGTTCACAGTGTCAACAACTTGCCTCAACAAAATAGCATTGCATGCTTCTATTATGGAATTTTGAATTTGTGGACTAAAATATTTATAACTCTCTCCCTCTAAAGAAGTCTGCAGACTGGCATCACCTTTTGCTCTATACCGTAGTATTTCCCGAAAATTTCCTTCATTATTCTTTGGTTCTTCTGACATAGATATTTTACCAGAATCTCGATGTCCACGAAGAGCCAATTCTTGCCGACCACATAGTAACACTGTTTCAATTATTGGAACGAGTCGTTTTCTGTTTTTCAATACTTGTTGCTGTCTTTCCTTAATTATTCTGTTTTGAATTGACAGTTCAGGCCTTTCCCATGCTTGCTCAAAACTCTCAGCATCAGCAACACAATCTATGTGGTATTTTAACGAAGCATGGCGGGTAAATTTTTTCCAATTGGAGAAACCTTTCTTAACGAAAGCGAAAAGGTCCTGTGAATTAACACCAGCCCCTCCTCTAGAAAATAATACACAATATTTGCAGTATGCACTATTTTCCATCGCTGAATATACTAACCAAGGAAAGCGTTTCAGCCAATGATACTGAAAGCGAAGTATGTAGGTTCTCTTTTCTTCATTTTCTGTAGAGTGTACTTTTTGTGTGTGTTCTGTACCGGGAAAAGTAAAATCTTCAGTTGGTTTCCATACGTTGTCTAAAATTTCCCGTATTTCGCCAGAAGATCTTTGTGAGCGGTTCTGGTTTATGTACAAGCTTATATCATTAAGTCTGGATTCGTGCTCCACAGATGTGGAAACTTCGGGTACTAAAGTATTAAAAGGTTCTGTAGTTTTATAAGAAGCACTATAAATTTCATCAGTCCTCGTTTTTTGCTTTTTAATTAAAAATTTTGAAATTGAAAGCTGCTGTTTAACCCTTTTTTCAGCCATTTTTAAATACTGGTTCGACTATATTAATAACTATTAACACGGGAACACCATAGAAAAATGAATATTCGCAGATAATAATAATAATAATAATAATAATAATAATAATAATATTAATACACACATATTAATAATACACATAATAATATTAATAATAATCATAATAATAATAATCTTTCAAGACTATGAAAAGCAACAACTAAATGAATAATATTGCCCTTTCAAAAATTAGGTTTCAAACGAAAAATCATGAAGTGTATGTAGGCCTATTTAATTTTTAAATTGCAAGTTTTATTTTTTCAAGCAACACAATTACACATACAGTAATTATTTAATTACCACTTTTAATTAATAGCAGTTAGCGGCACTTAATTAAATTTCAAATATATTTTTACTATTATAGGATAGCGCAGCAAACAATTTTTACACCATTACTTCAGCATAAACGATAGATGACTAATACTTAATAATAATGAGAGTGACTTTTCGAGTCTTCAAAAAAGCTGATTGCACAAAATATGAATTTCTCGTACACTTCAGGAAGCTTGATTTTCAAACGATTTACTTCATTAATAATAATAATAATAATAATAATAATAATAATAATAATAATAATAATAA
>JABUQX010132653.1:0-12500 GCA_015478945.1 Trachelipus rathkii | reverse complement strand
AAAGTGTGTCATCAGTGGCAAGTTCCAAGAGTTTCGAAAATTCATTTTTATCGAGATTACTAATTTTGTGTTCAGTTGATGGAAAAAGTCCATTAGGTATGATCTTACATGTCTCCTTAACAGGTATATTTGTGAAATATTTGTAAGAATCTTTTAAAACCAGCATTACATTTTCAATATGGTTAAGACTTAAGAGTAGTTACTGCCACTAATGATGGAGACTGCAATATTTGTACATTATGGAAGAGTGACGGAGATCAAAGTTGAAATTATAATTAAACTTATAACCAATTCAGTCGTGATTATAGATTTCAAAAAATTTGAGGATTTTGAAGAAGATTCCGATATCTTCCCCTATCTCACTCAATCTCTTTTAAAGCTTCAATAACTGCTTTAAATACTTCTCTAAATCGTAACAATTCATCGTAACTTTCTTCTAAATCGTAACAATTCATCGTAACTTTCTTCTAAATCGTAACAATTCATCGTAACTTTCTAAATTCAGTAAATCTATTTCTTTGAAAATTCAGTAAACTTATTTATTTCTAAATTCAGTAAATTTATTTCTTTCTAAATTCAGTAAACCTATTTGCTTGTAAATTTAATAACTTATTTATTTCTAAATTCAATAAACTTATTTCTTTCTATATTCAGTAAACCTATTTCTTTCAAAATTCAGTAACCTCATTTATTTCTATAAATTCAATAAACCTATTTCATTCCAAATTCAGTAAACCTATTTCTTTCTAAATTCATTAAACTAATTTCTTTCTAAATTCAGTAAACTTATTTGCTTCTAAATTCAGTAAAACTGTTTCTTTGTAAATTCAGTAAACCTATTTCTAAATCGAACAATTCATATATCGTATACTTTTCTTCAAATTCGTAACAATTCACAGCCGAATATAATAATAATAATACCATTAATAATAATTAATCAATTCCAAATATCGAATATGTTGAATGTTGATAATACATCAAGTAATAATAATAATAATATATAATTAATAATAATTCCAATACATAATTAATAATAATAATAGTTAGATTAATAAATATAATAATAATAGTTAAAATAATAATGTTAATTAATATATTTGCTATAATAGGGTCATATAATACATATAATACATACTAATATTTTATAATATATTTATAGATACTATTAATATCAGCCATACTATATACATATATAATAATATATATATATACTATTAAATATATAATATATTAAATATTATTATACTCATAGTATAACCTTAATTATGACCGCTCCCTTATACATAATAATATAGGTATGTATTGACCATTCCCAGTGGCCTTATGGTTTCAGGCCCTTCTCACTGTTTATAGCGTTCATATCTCCACACCACTCATCCTGCCAGGGAACAACATCATCATAAATACACTTACTTTTATATCCCAGCAGCACCCCTCTTCTAAGCGACAAACATCTTCCTTACAGAAAACATCCCCTAAATCCCTTAATTATATTCCATACGTGTAGGGAGAGACGAAACAATTGCCCAAACATCTTCGCAATGTCTGCCATTGTCGTGAAGGAGACAGAGGGACTGAAGGGGATAGGGTGGTAGTTAGGTTGGCTGCCGCCCCGCCTCACTGACCACTTATCTATTTTCGCCAGGGGTAAGGGCAGGGGAATCGGCTAGAGATGCCCAATGCCGGGCGGGCGAAGAGAACGGTCCCGCCAGACTCGGGCTCGAGTTGCGCCAGTAAAGGCCGCGGCCCTCCTTTCTATTCCTGCGGCGGAACAAATGTCATAACTATCAGGTCGTGGATGTCTTGTTTATGAAACCTCGCGCCCGGACACAACCACGTGGGTCCGAACAATGGTCCACCGCAGAGGGAATACAATTCTGTGTGGCGAGGAGGATGAGGGGACGAGAGGGTGAGCCGCGATCCTCAATGGAAATCAAATCTGCTGCTTTATCGTACTTCTAATACAATAGTACACGGCGAACAGGGAGGCCCCACAATGGTGATGTGTTTGCGATGCCCTGTCTGGTTCGGACTGAAACCACAAAGATCCGTGAGACAGTGTACACAAACCGGTTATCCTCCGCGCTGTTACTGAATCTGAATAAAAATCGCGTTGACGCTAGACTAGCTGTTTCCCCGCGATCGACCTCGATCTAAGCCTGTTCTGAAACCAATGTGTTTATGTGATCACTCGCACTGGATCAAGTCATGAGCGAGAGAGTCAGTAAGGTGATGCGATGATTAATTCTACAAGATTCGTAACAATTCATAACGTAACAATTAAAATCAATTCGGTGACAATTGATCGTAACTTTCTTCTAAATCGTAACTTTCTTCTATCGTAACAATTTATCGTAACCTTTTTCTAAATCGTAAACAATTCATATTCGTACACTTCTTGCTAAAATCAACGTGTACTTAAACTAAATCGCTAACAATTCATCGAACTTTCTTCAAATCGTAAACAATTTCATCGTAACGTTCTTCTAAATCTAACAATTCATCTTTAATCTTCTTCTAAATCGTAACCAATTTTCTATCGTAACTTTCTTCAAACGTGTAACTTCTAAAATTATTATCGTAACTCTTCTTCTAAATCGTAACAATTCATTCGAAGATCATTCCTTCAATTGATACCCTTCGTAACCGAATCCATTCGTAACTTTCTGCCGCAGTGCAGATTTCCCCAGGTACACGTTCTTCTAAAAATCGTAACACTGCCTCATCACTCCAGAGCATTCCCACACGCCGCAGTTTCTTCTAAATCGATGACAATGCGGATCACTTCTCTAAATCTAACCAATTCATTCGTAACTTTCTTCTAAATCGTACAATTCATCGTAACTTCTTCTAAATTCGTAACAATTTCATTTCGTAAGAGCTTTCTTCTAAATCGTTAGACGAATTCGATCGTAACTTTCTTCTAATCGTACACAATTCATCGTAAACTTTCTTCTAAATTCGTAACAATCATCGTAACTTCTCGTCTAAATCGTACAATTCATCGTAAACCTCTCTAAATCGTACTTTCTTCTAATCGTAACAATTCATCGTAACTTTCTTCTTTAAATCGTAACAATTCATGTAACTTTCTTCTAAATCGTAACTTTCTTCTAAATCGTTAAAGCCAATTCATGCTAACTTCTTCTAATCGTACAATCATCGAACTTTCTGGCTTTCAAATCGAACCAATTCAGGGCGTAACTTTCTTCTAAAATCGTAACAATTCATCGTACTTTCTCTAAAATCGTTACAATCATCTACCGAGTGTGAGACTTTCTAATCTAAAACTCGTAAACAAATCATCAAGTAAAATTCTTCTAAACTCGTGAACAATTGTCAGTCGTAACTTCTTTCTAAATCGGTAACAATTCATATAATACAGTAACGTTTCTTCTTAAATTGGCGGAAACAATTCATCGAACTTTTCCCTAAATCGTAACAATTCATCGAACTCTTCTTCTAAAATCGTTAACAAGTGAGTCGTAAACTTTCTTCTAAATGCGTACAATCATCGTAACTGTTCTCTAGAGAGATCGTAACAATTCGAGTGCGAAGCTTTCTTCTAATATCCTAAACCACTTTAATCTGCCATACGTAAATCTTTCTTCTATATATCGTAGCAAGTCATCGTAACTGTCTTCTAAAATCGTATAACAATTTATCGAACCTTCTTTAAATATCTATACAATTCACGTCGTAATTTCTTCTATATATTCGCTAACAATCATGCGGAACTTTCTGTGCGAGAATCGTTTACGTAATTAGTAATCGTAACTTATCTTCTAAATCCTAACAATTCATCGTAACCGTTAATCTATAATCGTTAACAAATTCATCGTAACTTTCTTCTAAAGATCGAACAAAAATTCATCGTAACGTGTTCTAATCTAAATCGTTACACAGTCTATCGTAACTTTCTTCGAAATCTGGAACAAAATTTATCGTAACCTTTTTCTAAATCTTAACAATTCATCGTAACTTTCTAAATTGTAAACAATTCATCGTAACTTCTCACACACTTTGTTTCGCGCAATCCATCTTAACTTTTCTTCAAACGTTACAATTCATCGTAACTTTCTTCTAAATCGTAACAATTCATCGTAACTTTCTTCTAAATCGTAACAATTCATAAACTTCTGTCAGAGAGTCTATATCTATATCTATCTAACTTTCTTCTAAATCGTAACAATCCATCGTAACTTTCTTCTAAATCGTTAGCAATTGCTCGCATAACTTTCTGTCTAAATCTAACATGTAAAATTCGTAACTTTCTTCTACAAAACGTACGAATACCAGTAACTTTCGCTACAATTCGTAACAAGTCATCTAACTTTCTTCTAAATCGTAACGAGATTCTATTCGTAACTTCTTCTAATTACTGGAGTAAATCATCGTAACTCTTCTAAAGATCGTACACATATTTCATCGGAGAGCTTGCTTCTAAATCGTAACGAGAGTCATCGTAACATTCTAAAAGTCGTAACAATTCCACCGTAGCTCTTCAACACCCTCAACTTTTTCGCGTAATTGTTATAGTTGGTTCATTTTTCCCTCGAGAAAAATTTCTTCCTATTTTGTTTTCTATCAAAATAGTTTCCACCTTAAATGGTAAAACATGAAAAAAATATCTTCAATCTTCAATAGGCCGAGTAAAACATGTCTAAATGGTTTTATTCATACGAATGTCAACAACAATGAACATAACAATGCAGCTGAATATTTCGACAGCTTGAACACTGTCTATCATAAAACATTTCTCCATTGAGTGCTGAACCATCATGTCGTTGTCTTCTATTCCATCATAATTAATTTCATTCGTTTAAAATAGTTATTCGCCTCACTGACGAAATCTCCCTTAATTGCTTCAAATAGCCAAAAATAAATCCCTAAGAACTCGTACACGGAGAGCACAGAAATATTTTGTCCCAGTTCTAAAATAAATATTTACTCTAATTGCTTTGTATTATTATTTTATTTACCCCATAATTATAAAAATCTAGAATTAAATAAATACGATTATATTTAATATAAAAAATATTTGATAGATTAACATTACATTTCGAGGGGTTCAAATCCCCTCATCCCTGGCACGGGCTCTGTTATATATAGAAAGATTTTGTATATGTATATATATATATTTATATTATATAGATATATATATATATATATATAGTATATATATATAAGTATATAGTATAAAAATAGAGTGTATATATATTATAAATATAGGTATAGGTAGTATAGGAAAATATATAGGCCTCCAAATATACTAAATATATTAATAGTATATTATATATATATATATATCATACTCGCTAGTTATAACCCATTGATAGTGTGTGATAATGTTTTATCACAAAGGGGAGGAATAATGCCAAAATACAAAGAATTAACTAATCCGTGAGTTCCGAGAGAGGTATCAATCCGACTCCTTTCCGGTTGTTCTAAGATTTCAATTGCGTTCCGTTCCGATTCCAGGAAGAATTCAAGTCCTTCTGACTCCAGTTCACGTTAAAATTCGCAGACAATTCGAGATTTCGGACTTACGAATACAATTGGCCCGAAACCAAAGCCCTGCTTAGATTCCAAGTGCTGGCCAGGATAACTGCTTTAGTAACTGTATGAATAGAAGAAAAGACTTACTCGTTAGCTAATGAGATAATAGGCAAAGCTATTACTCGCAGCGTGAAAGTGAGAAAGGCTTAAAATACTCGCAGTGTGTAAGTAGGAAAGCCTTAACTCGCAGTGTGAAAGCAGGAAAAAGACTATAATATACTTCGAAGTGTGAAGGTGAGATAAGCGTTGCTTCTTAGCGTGAAAGTAGAAAAAGCTTCACTGCGCAGAGTGTGATAGTAGGATAATGCACTTTATCTCGAAAGTGTAAAAGTGAGGAAATAGTCGTTGCTCGTAGCGTTGGAAGTAAGAAGAGGACTTTACTCTCAGTAGTGAAGTAAGAGGAAAGACTTTACTCTAGTGTGAAGTGGGATAGGCTTATGAGCGTGCTACGTGAGTAGAAAAGCTTTACTCGCAGGGTATGTAGGACACGCTTTACTCGCACCGTCCAAGATAGGAAGACGTGTACTCAAATAGTGTGAAGTTAGGAAATGGCTTTGTCTCTGTGAGCTGCTGAAGTAGGAAAGGCTGTTACTCGCAGTGTGAAGTAGCGAAAGACTTTACTCGTAGGTGAAATAGGAAAGGCTTTGCTCATAGCGTGAAGTCATAAAGGCTTTACTCGCAGTTGAAGTAGGAAAGCTTACTCGCAGTATGATAGTGAGGAAAGGACTTTACTACGCAGTGTGAAGCAGAAAGGCCTTACTCGCAGTATGAATAAGTAAAGACTTTACTGGTTAGTGTAAGTAGGAAGGCTTTACTCAGTAGTGTGAACAAGTTGTGTCCAAAATGAGAGATTTATTTTTGTTGGGGTTTTGGCACATAATGGAATTCAAACTTAACCCGGGTTGTAATTATTCCTTTGCCTCTTTATTATAGAGTAAACTAGAAAAAGCGAGAGGTTCAATGAGCTGCCTACATTTCTATACGGCTCCCCGACAGCAAAATTTTCCAAGTTACGCCAGTCACACACAGCACACACACCACACCACACACACACACGAATTCACACACTACACACACACACACACACACAAACACACACAACAAAATATATATATATAGTAACCTTACTATCTTAGTCAAAATAATATTATATATTATATAATACGATATATATATATAAAATATATAGATTATTAATATATCTAGAGTGGCGAACCCCGACCAATAAGGGGTAAGTCGGCTGAGCGCACCTCGCGCGAGCCTTCAGAACACACGTTATGTCCTTCCCTGCTAGCGCGCTCCGTGCTCGCACCTATCAGGACCATCCAAACCTCCGCGTATCGCAAGTCCGCAACGTCCAAGACCACGTCTCCGCCTAACGTGCCGAGCACGTCATCTAGCTAAGAATCTGGACTTTCACGAATAAGGTTTAATTTCTAAATACTAGAGAAGTAATTATTCCTTACAAAAAATTTATTATAATATTTATTATGAAAATTAATTTAAATTTACAAAATCTCCAAGATTTTCCTCTTCCTCCTCATTGTTTCTTCAAAGTTCAAGAGATGCCATAAGAGCCTTCAAAAAAGACTATAGCTGCTCAAAATTAAAAGCAGGTAAGTGCTTAGAAGCTCTCAATTAAGTCCACTCAAAAATCCCAAAACCAATACTTGAAATATTCGAACTCGTAGCAAGATGTCAACTAGAAAGAGTTGTCTTTGTTATCTTTATGAGCAGCTCAAATCACCCCAATTCTGCCTCATAGCTGGTATAAAAAGTATAGATGTCTCGCTTGTCGAAGTAGCCAGAAGCTGGTCAATATACGCTGTCCAGCAGGTCCATTGCTAAATTTAAGGTCCTCACGCTAATTCATTCTTGTTCTCCTCTTCGTATACATCATATTTGACCACCCTGTCCACCTCAATCCAAATATCTATTTCTCTGACCACGATTTTAGTAGAATCCATGAAAACCCAAATCTCCACGACCAATGCTATAGTCGATGCTTATATGCTACGTCCATCAGCTCGGATAGCTATAACCGGTATACCACCGTATATATAATAAGGAGCATATATATATACCCCTATATTAAAATTATCTACTAAAATAATGAGTGAGAACTACTACTATATATATATAGTAGGTATACTATAAAATGATATAACATATATAGTATATAGTATATATATTATCATATATTATATATTAGTATATAATATATATAATTTATATACATATATATATATATCAGGGTGTTTACGAAATAGGGGACAAATTTGGAGGATATTATATTTGTAACATTACAAAGCGCTTTGTCTTAAATTAAAGTACCTGTTAAAGTTCTTCATTATAGGTAAAGAGTCTAGAAGGTGCAAGGGTATGATTGTGAATATTGTGTGTTATGTTCCGTAGAATTGACGAGTGGCTACGAAACTCTGCAACGCTAAAATAGCTAACCAGAACAGGATATTGCTGCTCTAATATTTGACAACTGCGTATAGGTGTTGATAGGTTACCACACTATTATAGAGATTGGAGATGAATAATACTAGGATATTTTGATAGGAATTCGAGCGAGAGTTGATTTACTCCGGAAACGGATAATCAAGCCAATAGTCAAATAATAACCTACAACACTTAATCCAAAAAAAAATGGGAAAAGTTGAATGATATTTCTTTGATATTACTAATAAAACAATATTAATGCCTTAATAACAATTTGATAAGTAATATTATATGAAAATGAGTTAATAATACGAATAGGAACAGGAATAATAATCAGCAAAGAAGTTAATAAGAATAAATGAAAACAATCACAGAGAGATTTAATAATTGATTGATTACATCAATAATAAAAATACATAATAGATCAATAATAATCAATAATTAATCAATAATCAATCTATCTATTTAATAAGTAATAATCAATAATATAATAATAATAACAAAAATAATAATAATAAAAGAATACATACGACATAATAACCTAAAATAATAATAATAATAATAATAAATAAATAAATAATAATAATATAATAATAAAATAATCGAATAATAATAAGATAATATTAATAATAATCAAAATAATAAATATTTGAAATAATTGAGATTGTACCATAATGAAAAATGATAAAAATAAAATTGTTTTATTTTAAATAAAGTGATAAATAATATTTAATAATAATCAATAAATACTAAATAAAGAGAATAATAATAATAATAATAATCAAAAAATCAACTGAGAGTAATAAGTAGATCAAAATAGATGGAATACCACCAATTTAATAATAAAAACCAGGATATTAACCAACATTCTACGGAACATAAGCACGCAATATTCACATCATACATCTTGGACCTTCACCTTCCTAACTCATTACCTACTAAATGAGGAAGCGTTACAGGTAACTTATTAAGCAGCAAAACTTTCACTATGGAGCAAATGATAAAGTATCCTCGCAAAGTTGTCCCCATAGTCGTAAAACACCCCTAATATGAAAATATTATAAATATACTATATATATATTTAGTTATATATGATATAATTATATATATATTAAATATAGAGAGTAATATATATATTATATAATATATAATATAATATTAGATACTATTTACAGGTGAGTATAGTATATTATCAATAGTATATTGAATAGAATATATTAGTATTATAGGTAGTATATTACGAATATATATATAGATATATAGAATATATACAAATATATTATTTCAACACTATTATTAGTATATACATTAAAGTTTATGATCATTGACCATATATATAGTAGTATATATGTAATGCATGTATATCTGGGAAAATTGTAAGACAAATTCACCGAACTATTTTACTTTTTATTACGATTTATTTATTTACGTAAACAAGAAAAAACCGTAAATATATATTTTATATTTTCCTTTTATATTTTTCTTTTCTCAAAATAATTCGTCCTTTGTCTTAGGTATCTAAAAGACATCATCGATTCTGGTGTATATTGATATACACTTAATATATTTTATTTACAACACACTAATAATATAATAATAAATTAATTAATAATAAAAATAACTAATTAATGAAAATAATTAAATAAATCCCACGATACCCATAAAAGGTAAGAATCATGTTAATACAAAAAAATTATGAATTAATAACAATAATGTTAATAATAATTTTTCTTTATTAAATACAATAACTTAACTTTATTCTTATTATATCTATTATACACATTTTGTCTAGATTCAATTACGTACTACATCACAATTTAGGAATTTAGCGAAAAGTTTCCAAAGACGTTTTCATCAATATTTTTTTTTTCTCAAAAACTCTTAATGACAGCTATTCGGAATATCAATCCTTTCGCAAGTAACTATGGCAAATTTTCAGCATCCGAAACACTGCCTAAATGAAAAAAACTGAGGCTTATTCTTCACAATTCAAACATTCAATTATTTTTAGAATCCCAACTCCGGAAGAAAAAAAACCTAACATTCAAAAACTATAATTTTACTTTCCCTCGAACGGATAAAAGCCAACTACACAAAATCTCGAACAAAGAATAATTTACTTCCTTAAAAACAACCACTAAATCGTCGAACAGATAAACACCAAACCCAAATGCTCACTTTTGCGTTCAACTAAAAATCTAAATCAGCTGCTTTCTTTGAAATGTTCAACTCTAAACTACAAAAAACTCTCTCTCAAAAAGATCGAGTCAAGAACTAAAAAATAAAAGCTACAAGCGAGAGAACAAACTTAATCCGCTTCTGTTTTAAACCACTCTACTTAATATCAAAATTTACTACAAACTAACTTAATTAAAGGCCAAGGGTAAAATCTTAAACAAACTCAAACTAAAAATGTTAGACTTTGCAATTATGGCAACTATTAAGTATTCCAGAATACTTTACTCCACACACACCTCAAAACCAATATTCAAATATTCTATGCCTAAACAGAGAGTTTTTCGGTACCACTCTCAACTTTCCTTAAGAAATGATAGTTAGAAAATTAAGCAGCTGCGTATCCCAAAAGAATCAATATGAAAACAAGTTAAATCGCCTACTCACACTTCCCGCCCCTTATATATAGAAAAATTTTAAATGTTAAATGCATAATATAAATTCTTTACTAATTTCTAAAACCCTATGATCAAAACACTATGATCAAAAACTCTCTATTTATATAACAAATTAAGACGAATTAAACGTACCTTGTTAACTTTTAATACGGATGGTCCTGAAAACTCAAGTGTGGGATGCCAAGTTCTTCGCTGATTCCTGTGAGCCTGCCTAAGGAAGCACATATGAGTTTCATGTTTCAAGAAAAGTTCCACACCTTTCAAGTTCTTCGCTCTATGAGCTGACGACTGACACCGACATCGAAATACATGTAAAAACTGGTGGATCTGCCAACTTGTGGCTACTATGTCCAACTTCACAAATGAAATCTTGGAAAAAATTAGCTGGATTTCTTGAACCGATTCTCCTCCAAAAACTAAAGCATTTAAAATTGCTTACCTAATCCAAATTGTACGAGAGGAGGAGTAACAAACCCCAGGCTGTGTAAGAAGTTGTAAATACTTTGTCGGAGAAAATTTAAACGAAACTCATCAAACCAAACACTCGATCTTAAGCAGTAACAGAACTTCCGTGCAGGATCTCATTCTATCCAGCGGATATAATGTTCCATAACATCACTAAGCCCGGACATTTGGAGATGTGTCATCGTGTTTTCCTATAAAAGCCATAAGACGACTCCATCATACAATTAGGGCCCCCCTCTGGTGAATATGAAAGTCCATAGTCACTCCAGATAAACAGCGAGGCTTCCTATATTATATTTAATATTTTCTATGTGAAGTTCACGATCCGCTTATCTTAAATAACGCGCGTAAAAAGGAGTATATTCACTTCATATCTCTATAATCTGATCCCTCTGTTTTCTCTGCTACAATACTAAATAACTGTAATTTTACTACTTTCTTTCTCTCCGGCTTAAGTCACCACGTACGATAAACTTTAAGATTACAACACAATTTTGTCTTTTCTTGATGGGACTTTGCTATATCTATTTTATTTTCCAAGTATTACTTCATAACACCAGTTCTTGTCATGTCCCGAAGGTAGTATGTCCATTTCATCCAACGAATACTTCATATTGATTTTTTTAAATTCATATTAATCTCACCACTTACTTTGGGTGTTTTTTCCGGAAACGTTTGGTTTCTTATTATCTGATCATTCCTCAAATTCCTTTCAGGTCTCAATTGCAGAGTGTGAGAGACCAACAAAATCCTTTAGCATGTCCAACCCGTTCACAGTACTGGCAAACTTCAAATCTTTTCTCAGTTTCTAAATCTGCTAAAACCAACGACTGTCTGGCTTATTGACGCCTTTTTTACAATATGGCCAAACTACTATATCTATATCACCAAACCGAACACCCTGAACTGTCCATCTGTCTCTATATCTTTTTTGAGCAAGACTTACAAACGTCTAACATAATTACTTTTATCCAAAGAAATTTAACGACGTACTACTTACACTCTAAATTAAATGACCATCTGACCCATCATTCTGTAGCATGCTCATCCAGTTTTCTATAACATCTTGTCTGCCACTATGACCACTTACTACAATACCACATTTTAACTCACCTTTTCCCCCTTGCCCCAACTACCCCATCCCTTGGTAAACCTACTGTAGAGTTCAAAAAAGAAGGGTAACAAAAGACAAAGCATAAGGGTGTGGTGCATTAGGTGTGTTCCAAAGCATAGGGAACCTGAGGGGTTGTTACTATTGGGATGGTACTCATAACAGGAATATTATTTATAGTTGTTACTATACTTTCTGTTGACATCGTAACACAGGCCGGTATTTCAGGCTCATTTTTATCTATACTCACTCCAGGTGAACCCAACAGTGGTGGAAGTTGTGAC
>JABUQX010132652.1:0-16050 GCA_015478945.1 Trachelipus rathkii | reverse complement strand
GACGACCATTGTCATAAACCCTTATTTGAAGTTTATATAGATCTCTAACAGAGTGGTTAAAAATCATAGCTGTTCTTAGTTCTCCATTCAGGATCGTGCTGTATTCTGAAGTCTGCCGGTTAACGCCTTGCACCCTGTCAGTATTTTCCAGATCTGTAATTTCAAAGTGAAAAAGGCGCACCGCTTGAGGCCATATAGGCACTTTCGTGTGTGTCTGATACCACTGCGCGGTATATCCTGTGCGAGTCGAACGCTGAAGGCTTAAAGGCAATATCACGGTTGTTCGTCTGTGTGACTGCTCATTGCGGTCTGTTAACTTCCAATTTGATAATACTAAGTTGATGTTAATGGTTGTCCCTCCTAAAAACAAATGGTGGCGTATTGTTTAGTAATCGTTGTGACAAAAAAAAATAAAATCGGTTTTCATAATTTACAAAGAGATTTTGCTAGGAGCCTGATAGCTTTTTCTTCAAGGGTTTTCTTATTGATTAAGTCCACACTAAGCTCGTTAAAACCTAATCTACTATTCAGAAACCCAGCTAAGCTTACAAATAGTATCAAACCAAAATAAATGCGTATTTCAACAGGCATTTACATTTAATTAAGGTTAGTTTTTCTGAAAAAAATTCTAAGTCCAAAAAAAGTTAAATTAGTTTTTTTAAGAAAATTATTTAGGGCAAGCATCTGGGGCTATGGCCCAAGAAGTATCGTTTGCCACTAGAAGAATTTTCTAAATACCGCCGTGACAGATAATCCCTACTTTCTCTGAATACTTTGAATTTTTTTTTTTGTAAATCTTTTAGATGGTATAATTTTTTGCTCTCAGGAAAAAGAGATCTCACTGTAACTTTTAATATCTACAAATTATGCGCTAGAATATATTTCCATTCATCCCTTTAAAGTCACTATTCTTGAGTCTTTGCCATTTTCAGACTCAACTATAAAAGCAGAGCAAATAGGTCATAATATCACACATATTAATATAATGTTATAAATATATTTTTAAAGTAAATTTAAATAAAATTAGGAATGAACTAATTAGAGAGCAGTGGAAGTGTACAAAAAAAGTACTAGTGTTATAACTTCAAGTGATTAAGCCTCACAAACACAGCAGGTTCTGGCAGGGCTTTTACACTGAACACGTAAGGCAGTGCTTGGTTTGCTGACTAGATAAAATATAGCCTACTGTTAGATTGTAACGAAAAACAATTGAAACAAAAAATGATAAGAAGGAAAGGAGGTAGTTCTGCTATTTTTTAAATCATAATGGAATATTTGTTTAGATTTCAAGCTATCCTTTATATTTGGAGATAAATGTGAAGTATTCATACATTACGTGAAATGATCAGATTAGCCTCTTTATATGGTTATTTTAAAATACTTCTATTCCCATGAAAATTGAAAAAAAAAACTCTACAAAAAAACAAAAAAAACATGGCTTTATTTATTCTTTTGTGAAAAGAATTAAACAACACGGATCTTATATACTAAACATAACGCTTTATGCGTTCCCAACCCCTAACATATACTCTCGCTACTCCAACTGATATGGCGAGTTTGGGCAGCCACTGTTTAAACTTTATATATCGAGCGTGAGTACAAAAATTATATGAAAAAAATGTCTGAAAAAAATATCAATATATTTTGTTCAATGAATCTGAAGAAAGGTATGAAATTGTATTTACTATACTTCATCGAGTTGCTAGTGTCGTACATCAGATTATTATGAAAATCATAGCGCGACTTCTAAAAAAATGACGTCGAGAACAGATAGAATGAAGACACTATACCAAAAATTTAATTGGTCCAGGTCGTTCGATTAACGCATAGGAAGAAAAAAAAGCTCCGGAAGCCTACTCATACAACGGCCGTATGGCATTTTCCCATACGGCTCTCAGTGTGTATATAAAAAAAGTTAACGGGCATTCACAGATCGGATTTAGGGGGACCATCCTAATATCAGGTTACAATTAAAGATATTTATATAGACGCTTTAACATAGTTTTATACCTTACGTCACAAAAACAATATAAGAAATGAACATTAGGGTCCTAAATCGAGACCTAACCTGGATGGAGATGCGACGGTTTAGGGTCTAGGCTTTTACTTTAGTCACTCCGTTGATCCATTACCAGATTTTTACTGTCTCTCGTGTAGGACCAATCTTAGTCAGGTTCTATGATATTTTTATGCGGTAATAGTTTAGTTTTATATAACCAGGATTCTGACGGATCATATCGATATTTTTTCCGATAAATCGGTTTTTAATAGTTATAGGCCCCATGTTCAACGCAGTTACGCATAGAACAAGGTTTACAGAATTCTTCGTGTTAATTGTTCCACGTCAAGTCTACAAGCAGCAATAAAAAAAAAAAAAAAATAAAAAAAAAAAAAAAAATTTTTTTGAAACTGTGATAAAGAAAGTGGCTATTTATAGTGAAAAATAGACAAATAAATGATGTTTATAAAAATATAGTTAAAAATTGGCAGGTAATCGGTAAACAGGTTTGCTAAATTTAATATTATATTTATATATAATACTAATATTCATATATATATTAATATATATGATATTAATATATACTTAATATATATATTATATATACTTATATATATATATATCATATATTATAATTATATATATTATAATAATATATAGTATATATAATAATATATATAATATAGATTATAGACATTTATCAGGAAAAACCAATTTAGCATATTTATTGGAATCAGGCGTATAAAAGGCTTTTAATTTTGCCAGGAATATATTAAAAAAAAAAAAGATACACTTACAAAAAACATACAATATTTTCTTACATAGACGTCTTGTAATTAAAAGTCTTATTATTATGTAAGTCGTTGGTAGTTAGATTTAAACTAACCCAATACCTATGAAAAGTTAGGGACCGCATTAGATATACAGGTAGATGTACTGGTAATATATATAGCTATCACCTCTACCTCTCCGTACAACGGAGTCTTCTCAGCCTCCTAGGTGCACGTACCAGTTGGGCTTGACTTCGTCCCCCACCTCTGTCCCCCATTGGCTCGAGGCCCTGCCTAATGGAAATATATGTTTTCTCTGCACTTTCGAATTTTTAGGGGCTCGAAGCCCAATGGGGACAGAGGGCGGGAGAAGGCCCCCGTCGGTCCACCTAGAGGCGAGGAGACCCCCGACTTCCTGATATGTCTTTGCGGGTCTACTCTAGCGTGTTCGTATTTTTAAATCATGTAAAACGACTACATAATAATAACGCTTGATACGCTTTGATTGCCAAATAGTAATTAGTTTTGTTCTGTAATGGTCTAATACTTTTTCAAGATAATTCACCTGGCCTTTTTATCTGGCACAAATTATATATATATAATAATATATATAATATAATATATATATATATATATATATTATATATATATAATATATAATATATATATATATTAATATATTATATATCAATATATATAGTATATATATAAATACATGCTAGGACAGGTACAATAGATTTTAAATAAATATTATCATTGCTGTGAAAGCTCTTTATTCTGCAGGCAACTTTCTTTTCACTTTTTTTAAATAAAATTTTGTTGTTTGTCTGATTCCTTAGAAAACGTTACATATCATTGGAGTGTGCGTGTGTTAGGGCATGGCTCATGTCAACACACGCTAAATTTCGTTTCTATATATACATAAATACTATACTATATATATATAATATATTATAATATATATATACTTATATATTAATATATAGTTATAGTAGCTTTAACAAATACTGCGACATCTGATTATATAGTATTAATATTATATATACTATTGAAGGTCTCGCAAAACGTCGTTGATCCTTTTTTACTATATTGAAGCAAACCGGTGTTTTCATAGGAGTGTCTTTAGTGCAACAAATCAATTGATTTTTCTAACAAAATCGATTTTTTAAGAATCTGGTAAACTTATTTTATATACCGTTTTTTTTATTAATTATTTCTGTGCATACTAACAAATCTTGGAATGTAAACACTTAGGTAAACTAGGGAGAAGTTTATAGTAGCGGGACCGCAAAACCCAGCTGCCACTGTTATTTGGTTCGGGTTCTATACGCACGCATAAAATGGATAGTCCTAAACCATCGTCGAGGGCCCGCTTCAGGTTTTTTAATAAGAAAACCCAATGTGGAGATAAAATTGCAAACTTAATTGAGAGAGGCTTTGTAAACTCTTTTTCCTAAGAGACTACAAATTAATTTTTGTTTTATTCTTCAATTACTATTTTTTTAGTCTATGATGTGTTCATAAAAATCTGTTTAAAGGCACTTATTGTAAATAATTACCAGAATCTGTTTAACTCAATAATTACCCACATTTCACCCCTTAGGAAGACATGATTATACATCTATACTCATGGGTATGAATTTAAGAATGATATTTCTAAGACACATTTAGCAAACAAAAAATTCCACAAACAAAATTACCGCCCACAGATCATATTTTATAAAGGGGACATATTTAGGACAAATAAAATAAATTATAAAATTATACACATAATCATAGAGGCTATCTGAGAAAAAAAAATTTATCCACCTCCCATTCTGTGTATTCGTTAAGTAACTTTGTCCCCACAGTCTTCAGAATATATTTATCAATTTTTTGAAAATAAAAAAAAAAATTGTGTAATTAATAGTATGCAGAGGGGCTTCACCCCCTCCCCCTTTTTTTTTGTTTAAAAAATATATCACAATATAACTCTAAAAAAAATAAAATAGTATAATATATGGTAATTGATTTAGTATTTACTGATGAAATTCTTGGAAACTTTTATCTGAAATATAAACAATTTCATTTAAGTTTTTGGTTTATAAAAAATTTTTTGAAGTTTTTTTTTACGCTTTTGAGTTTATTTTGTTAAATTCTAAATTATAAGATATTTTAATATTAACGTCTGAAATCATTAACAAATTCGGCTTTTTTCCGTTCGTTGAAGGGATTGAGGAATCCGCTGTTTCATCAGATGCCTATCGATACATCGATATCGATATTATTTTTTTATAATTGATTTCTTTTAAGGCGTTTTCGATTTTGCACTTTTGCTAACGAGAATTTAGGAAAATGCCTAAATGAATAGAATCGGTTTCGATCTAAGTATCAATATCTTATCACAAAATTTAGTAATAATAGCTTAACCGAAAACCGTAGTAATTTCACTAAAGTTTCTGTAAGGTTTGACTCTTTCCCGTGTAACTTATCCGGAAATTATTATACGGAAAATGCCTTAATCAGATAAAAAAATGTTAAAGCAAAAAGATTGCGGTATATATATACGTTTAAGTAGTATACGTTGATTGATGTCAATTAGTGATTTCTATTACATGAAATTAACTTTTAATTTTAATTTCTTCCAAAATCATAACTCCATCACTAAATATGGTATTGATCAATATATTTGTTGAAAAAATATCATTTTATGTTATTTTTTTTATTTTTGTTTATTCCAAAACCACCGTGGTCCATTACAACATTTTCTCTTCATCCATTTTGTAATACCAATAATCAAGGATCATTATTGCCCGAAAATGCGTGCGGAATACGTAAATCAAATGGACAAATTATCCGAGCATTACACAATATGCAAAAATGGAAAACGCCTTTGTATAGGATACTTGCATCACTCGATATTTATTTAGGGGAAAAAAATAAATAACCCCCCCAAAAAAATAGGTATATACATTATCTTTTTTTTTTATAAAACTCCGACCATTTTGTGCATTAAGAACAAATAAAAAATTTCTGTGAGCTCAAAACATTAGCTGCGCTTTCCAGCAAGGTCACCAGACATGCAGCCTGAACAGAGTGCCACTAACAGCTGCGCACATTGCACTGCTTTCCAGAGGCCCGGTGTAGCGCACTTCTTACGTCACTGTACCACGTCAAAAAGACAGGCCGCCGATCTTAACATCCTCGGAGAATCCGACGGAATATACGCAAACGCGCGCGTGCGCGCGGAGGAATTTTGTTTACAACAAATCTTTTAATAACAATATTTGAAGCTGGAGCCAAAATATTTATTAATATCATATAGTAATTATTTTATGCTGGACTCGCTACTAATATATCGTATTCATTTCATAAAATTAATATACATTATAAGAATGTGTAATATTATTTTAATAGCTAGTAATATTTTAATAGCAGGATTTCAGTACGTACATTCTTTGTGATCGACGTCTCTTAACGGATCTTTTCGATGAATATGGCGATAATGACAGCCTTCTGCTGGAGGACTTACTGCGACGTCGTTTATGATGGGGTGATTTTGTTCGGGATCGGTGACCTGACCTTGACCGACTACGATAACCTTTGCTTCCTTTTCTTTGTATACCTATTAATAATAAAAAAATAACAACCGAAAGAAATTTGCTTCACTAGTTAAATTATTTAATTTTATATAATGAGAACTTATAATGATGGAGAACTTACTACTACGTCGTTTATGGTGGGGTGATTTTGATCGGGATCGAGATAGGGATCTGTGACGTGACCTTGACCGACTACGATAACTTCTGTTCACTCTTCTTTTTACACCTATTAATAATAATAAAAAAATAATAAACGCAAGAAATTTGCTTCACTAGTTAAAATATTTTATTTTATATAATGATGACCGCCTTCTGATATAGAACTTACTACTACGTCGCTTATGGTGGGGTGATTTTGATCGGGATCGAGACAGGGATCTGTGACGTGACCTTGACCGACTACGATAACTTCTGCTCGATTTTCTTTTTATACCTATCAATAATAAAAATAATAAGTAAGAAATTTGCTCTATTAGTTAAAATATTCAATTTTGTATTAATTAATCGCTAACTAACTTGTTAGATGATTATAAAAAAGTTTAATTTTCTGAAATTTGTTTCTTTGTTACTACACGTAAATTACGCAGCAAAGCTATTGTTTAGTAAATCATCTAAAAGCAGTAGAAATTATTAATTAAGTCAAAAAAATAAAAGAAATAAAAGCTAAATAAAAAATATGGTTCGGTTTTGATGGGAAAGAAAGATAAAACTTTGATGAGTAAAAAGATAAGTCAGAAGTGTGGACGTCATTTGAAAGAGGAAAGACGAAATCGCGGTAAGAGAACAAAAAAAATGAGTACCCAAATATTGTGGAGAAAGGAAGAACTAACACAGCTTGAGGAATACATGATAAAATTTCTAAGAAGATGAAAACGAGTTTGATAAGAATGTTCCACACAGTCCCTTTGTAACTTAAGAGAATATAGAAAAGGGAGAATGGTGAGGGAAATAATCAAACTCAACAACCAAACCAGTCTGGTATACGTTTTTTCCAAGTAAGATAAGGATACAAAGTCAGAATGCTATGGACATAATAATTAACAGCCTTAAAATTATGACAATGTTAAAACATGAAAAATAAAATTATTAATAGTACATATAAATAATCCAAAACACACTGACCCATAAAAAACAAACAAATGTTTATTGTTAAGTCTAAAAACTAAGAAAGAAGAACTTCTTTTACCTCTTCCACCTAAATTCCTCTCCTCTTGGCTCACTGTACTCCACAAAACCTCACAGTCAATATCTGAAAAATCTGAAAATTCCGAAAGATCCGAAGAGTTCATATCTTCCATTCTATCCCTTTCAGGTTTCTCTTTGTTCGTTTCTTTCTTTTGAGGAGCATTTAGGCCAATGTCTAGCCAATTGGGCAGAGTTTTTAAAGGACTATTAGGAACTTCATATAGAGTTATATTTTGTGATCTTGTAACAAGAGATAAATAAATATATATATATATATATATATATATATATATATATATATATATATATATATATATATATATATATATATATATATATATATATATATATATATATAGTATATATATATATATATATAAACAGTAGCACATCTGTAACGGCTACTCGCTTAACAGCGTTTCCTGTAACATCGCTCTTGACTACGGGAATTGTGTGGGGAGAAACGCACGAACGAGCAGACGCCATGACAAACTGCGTTGCTGCATTTGTGACACGTACGGGTTGGATTTATTTTACTGTCTTCGCCATTTAACTCACATCTATCTCATAATTTTCCAAACTTTGTAATTAAAATAAATTAATTAAGTTAAAAAATGGCCTCTACATCCAGTGAAAAGAAAAAGTCGCAAGCTTACATTATATATATATATATATATATATACATCTATATATATATATATATATATATATATATATATATATATCTATATTACTATTTATATATATATATATATATATATATATATATATATATATATATGCATATATATATATAAATATATATATACTATATATATATATATATATATATATATATATATATATCAAAGTCTCTGGAAAAAAGTATGTAAGACGAGTGAAGCGTGTGTAAGAATAAATGGTGTCAATGGTGATTGGTTTAGGATTAATAGCGGAGTGAACAGGGATTTGTGTTATGTCTCCTTGGTTATTCAATATTAATATAAGATAGAGGATATAGAAAAGAAAGAATTCGGGATGAGGATGGCAGGGAATGAGTGTGTTAGGACTGATGGGAGAAATAGAGAAGGAGATGGAAGGGAGTACCCCCTATAATATATACCGGTTGTTTGGTTCTGTGTGGCGAATACGAGAAGAAAGAGGATTTGAAGGACCCAGTAGAAATTTGGCAAGGGTATGAACAAGGAGGGGTTTACCGAAAGTAAACGTAGATAAGGAGGAAGTAGGTTATAGTTGGGAACCTTTAGAGGACAGTCTCAATTTGTGAATTTATGTTAGATGATTGAGCAGCTAGACTTAAGAAGTGTCTGAGATTTTAAATATTTAGGGTATGTGTTGGATGAGAAAGGGAGGAGGGATGCAAGTGTAGTAGAAGGGGTTGGGACAGATGGCAGAAGGTGGCTGGTGCAACTAAAGTAAATCGTTGGTAGATGTAAAGGGACTAGTCTTGAGTAGCTTCCAGTGAATGAGGGAGGGTATGTTGTTACCTGTGTTATTATGGTAGTGAGACTATGGTCTGGAATAAGAAGTATAGATCTAAAGTTCAATGTGTTCAAGATGGACAATCTTAGGGACATGTAGGTGTGAAAAGAATTAATAAAGTGAGAAGAGAGGAATGAACGTATTAGAGAGTGGTGTGGTGTGAAGAAAGGGGTAAATGGAGAGAATAAATGAAAAGTATGTTGAGATGGTTTGGTCATGGAAAGGATGAATGAGAAAGTCAGTTGATTAAGCGGATGTATAGTGGAAGTGTGTTGGGAACCGACAGCCTGGGAGGACAAGAAAGAGTGGATTGAGTCGGTGAACAAATGTCTGAAGGAAGAAATGTGAGTTTGGCAGAGGCGAGGAATAAAGGTGCCAGATAGGAGAAGAATGGCGGGACTGTATGGGATAGTTTGGCTGGCCCACCTGGGCCAGGAGGTGAACCAACCCTACACTTGATTTACCATAGTGAGGTCGTCGCGCTCCCCATGATGCTCTAGGAGTGGATTTTCTGTGTGGATGACGAGCTCTCGCTAATTAATGGTACAGGAGGGCGGTAAGAGCTGGGCTTTCTTTTCGACGTTGTCATGTTCTCCTACTGCGCTTTTCTTTTTCCGATGCTTGTACAGCACATTACCCCCAATTTCTTTTCCAAGAGGAAAGGTGAAGAAAGAGGAAGAAAGAAATATATATATATATATCTTAAGAGAAGCAAAAGAACATAATAAAAGTGGAAGGTAAATTACTGCCTTCTCCGAGAGTTGAACCACCGCATGTTGCGAAATGAGGACAATATGTTCGATGATTTACGACTGAGCTATCCCTCAATCCAAAAAAATGTTGAGTTCAAGAACAGTTTTTAAAGCAATCGAGTTTCCCTTCAGGCGACATCACCAGGAGTTCCAGCCTGTCCTATCCCTCTTTCTTAATAATATGTGTTTGAGTTGTTAAATATTGCATAATCGCAATTTATTATTTAGATCTTAAACAAAGAACATAAAATGGGAAGGTAAAGAATTAGAATTGCTTTACCTTCACTTTGTTCTTTATTTAAGATCTAAAATAATAATTACGATGCTCATGTTAGTAACCCATATTATTAAAGGCTGAAGGAGATAAGTTTGAAGCTGGAGCATTTATTATTTGCTGAAGTGAGGATAGCTCAGTCGTAAAGCATCGATCATATTGTCCTCATTTCGCAACATGCGGTGGTTCAATCCCGGAGAAGGTAGTAATTCTATACCATGTGAATTTTGATGATTTAATCTAACAATCAGAAGTCAAGGCTCAAAAAAAACATTTAATATATTTCTAGTTTTTACTCTTCATTAAAATATGTTTTTTCATACTGTACAACATTGTATTATGTAATTTTACAATAAAATATAATACAGATTTATACGAGTGATAGCAAAATAAGTAAGTTGAATGTGAACAAGATGAAACGACAAATTTGGACACAAATGAAAGAAGCCTATGCAATTGTTAGCAGTGCAAAAGAAGTATGTGGATGTGCTAAAGTAGGAAGTAAGAATGTTAACAGTGAGTGGTGGAATGAAGGAGGTGACGAGACAGAAAGCTGTGTTACAAAAGCAAAAAAAAAAAAAAAAAAAAAAAAAAAAAAAACAAGGAAAAAAGGTATACTAAAAGTTGCATACATAGGAGGAAAAATTAGGTAAATGAACAGTTTATAAGGATGAAAGTGGACTTACAAGGGAATAGGAAACTGTTCTGGAAGGAAGTACGAAAGATTAAGAATGAGAATAAGGGGAATCTGCTTAAAATAATGAAAGGGATGGTGCTTTTGTAACTGATGAAATGGGTGATGAGAAGAGTGTGGAGGAAACACTTCAAAAATCTGCATAGCACATTGACAGTAATGAAGAGGTGAAACTGAAAGTGTGTGGGTTTGATGGCGCAAGAAGAAATAGGTATTTTGAGGATGAAGTAATTAGTAGGGAGAAGGATATGGGTAAGCCGGGAAAGTTGAAGAATTGTAAATCTGCAGACATAGATAAAATTACTGGTGAAATGATCAAGAATGGAGGAGTGATTGAATTGGATTTGGAAGTTGCGTATCAAAGCGTTTATGGCCATGGATACTATAGTTCCGAGGGATTGGAGGAGTAATAATAGTACCTTATAGGCAGGGATAAGAGAGGATAAGGGTTCTGCATGTATAGGGGAATTAGTTTATTGAGTGTTGTTGGGAAGATATATGCTGGTATTTTGGTTGAAAGAGTACGTCGAGTGACTGAAGGACTGATTGGTGAAGAACAAGGTGCATTTGGAAGTGGTAGAAGATTTGTAGATCAAATTTATACATTAAAACAAATAAATGAGAAAATGAGAGAGAAGAAGAACAAATTCTATTCAGGTTTTATGGATTTGCAACAGATGTATGACAGCAATAATAAGAAAGCTCTGTGGCAGGTGTTAGTGATATATCGTGATGGTAAAGTGAAGCGTGTGTAAGAATAAATGGAGTTGAAAGTGATTGGTTTAATATTAATAACGGAGTGAGGCAAGGATGTGTTATGTATCTTTGGTTATTTAATTTGTATATGGATGGGGTTATGAAAGATTTAGAGGTGGGGTGGCAGGGGAAGGTGTCATAATGATGGAGAATGGAAGAGAGTAGAGGGTGTCCTGCATATTGTATGCAGATGATTTGGTTTTGTGTGGTGAATCTGAAGAGAGTTTGAGGATTGATAGTGGGGTTTGGCAAGGTGTTTTAAAGGAGGGGTTTGAAAGTAAATGTAGATAAGAGTAAGGTTATGGTAGTGAGTGAATAGTGTCCGCGGTATGAATTCATGTTAGATGGTGAGCAACTGGAATAAGTATCTGTGATTAAATATTTTGGATATATGTTGGATGAAAATGGAATGGATGATGCAGAATGTAGGAGATGAATGTGAGTTTGGCAGAGGCGAGAAGAAAGGTGCAAAGCAGGAGTGAATGGCGGGGTTTTGTGAGGGTGGTATGGTTGGGGGCTTTGCCCAGGAGATGAACCCTGCATTGACGAGATACTGTAGTGAGGGTTCGTGCCAGTCTCATGAACATTCTAGTGTGGATTTTTCTGACTGCGACGAGTTCTCACTTGGGGTATAAAGAGGAGGGTTCTATTACTACTTTTCTATTCCATTGTATGCTACAAACCTCACCCCCAATCTTGGGATAGGAGGAAAATAATAATAATAATAATAATAATAATAATAATAATAATAATAATAATAATAATAATAATAATAATAATAATAAATTAATAATAATAATAATAATAATAATAATAATAATAATAATAATAATAATAATAATAATAATAATAATAATAATAATAATAATAATAATAATAATAATAATAATAATAATAATAATAATAATAATAATAATAATAATAATAATAATAATAATAATAATAATAATAATAATATATATATATATATATATTATATATATATATATATATATATATATATATAATAACTATATATATATATATATATATATATATATATAACTCATATATATATATATATATATATATATATATCATACCAGTGTTTAATATCATTTGGACGTTTATCCCGAAAGAAAATTTAATCTTTTTTGGCATACAAAAATCGTATTCATCAGCCCCGAATTATCGTTGTGTCTAGGTGGCGTCATTGTTGCACATTAACTGGAAAAGCAAAAAAATTTTAAATTATTTATTCAACAGCAACGTACAACTACTACTGAACATTACTGCTAAAATAATAATAATAATAATAATAATAATAATAATAATAATAATAATAATAATAATAATAATAATAATAATAATAATAATAAGTTTTCTTCATTTTCCCCACAGATGGGCTGGAAAGGTGAGCAACTAGCACAGTTAACAGAACAGTTAAGTAGAAGAACATGACTTTAAGTGCCAGCCCATCTCAGTCAAAATTCACCTTGAGCTTCACACCCTGCGACAGACCCAATTGGTATCTAGTCAATACCAGGGTTCATTCCTCTGGCCAGGTTCACAATCATGGCCACCCACAAAAACCCGCCATTTACTCCTATTATACACCAATCCTCTTTCTCACTTCTGCTAAAATCATATTCCTTCCCTCAGAGACTCTTTTACTGACTCAATCCACATTTTCATTGCTCTCTCACCAGTTCAACTTGCAACAACATAGTCACCTCTATACATCCGCTTAATCAACCGACAAGCATCCATTTTTTTCATATAACTGAACCATCATTAATACACACTCATTTGTTCCCTCAATCATGTCTTTCTTCATACGAAACAACTCCATAACACACTCATCCTTTATTCTATAAATTCTCACACCTAGAAAGCCCCAATGATTATCCATTTAAACAGACTTCACCTTAAATCTACACCTCTTATTTCACGCTATACTTTCGCTACAATATATTAAAACGATAACAACACATAGTTATGAAGAACCCTAGAGAATTTAAGACTTAGTTACCTTGAATTCACCAAACATTTCATTGCAACACTTCCATTTTCCATCAGTCTAACACCCTCTCCTGCCTTTAATTCTTTCATCACCTCATCCATATTCAATTTAAATATACATGGACACATAACACATAATTGCCTCGCTCCACTATTAATATTAAACCATCCATTCACTCTCCAGTCCATTTATTTTTACACACACTTCACAATCAACACACATACTTTTGATTTCATTCAGAAGCCTACCACCAACACCATATATCATTAGCACCTGCCACAGTGCTTTAGTATAAATTCTGTCACACGCCTGTTGCAGAATACTAAAAATACACATTTGCTTCAATGTAAAAATTTGATCTACAAATCCTCTACCATTTCTAAAGGCGCCTTGTACTTCAACAATCAACCCTCAGTCACTCGTGGCAATCTTTCAACCAAAATACCAGCATATACCTTCCCTACAACACTCAATAAACTAATTCCCCTTAAATTTCTACAGTTCCCCTTATGATCCTTACCCGTATAAAAGGATACTGTTAATGCTTCCTTCCAATCCTTCGGAACTATGAGTATACCCTCCACAAACGCTTTGATACCCAACTTTTGTATCCAGTCAATCACAATCTTCACTTCATTCTTGATCATTTCATCAGTAATTCCATTTATACTTGCTAATTTAATATTTTTCAACTTTTTCATTCTACCTATCACCTCCTCCCTATTAATTACCTCAACTTTTTAGCCACTTTTTATATCTTTTCGATCATCTCTATTTGACTTTTTGTGCTGTAGAGATCAGTACCCTACTTCCCTCACTGATATATTTAGATAAAAAGATATAATTACTGGTGAAATGATCAAGAACGGAGGCGAGATGGTGATTGAATGGATTTGGAAGTTGTGTAACAAAGCATTTAAGGAGGGTATATTTCTGAGGGATTGGAGGAGAGCAGTAATAGTTCCCTTATATAAGGTTTAGGGTGAATAAGGAGAACTATAGGAACTTTTAAGATAATGTTTATTGAGTGTTGTAGAGAAGATATATACTGCAGTATTTTGGTTGAAATCGTCAGTGACTGAAGGGCTTGATTAATTGAAGAAAAAAGATGCATTTATAAGTGAGAGGAGAGTAGAGGATCTTTGAATCAAATTTTATTAAAACCAAGCTGTTGAGAAAGTGAGAGAAGAATAAATTGTATTTAGGTTTATGGGACTTGCAACAGGCATATGATATGATTAATAGAGAAGCTCTATGGCAAGTGTTAGTAATATATGATGTTGGCGGTAGGCTTCTGGAATCAAAAGTATGTATGACGATAGTAGCGTGTGCGTAAGAATAAATGGAATTCAGTGTTACAGTTTAATATTAACAGCAAGTGAGGCAGGAGTGTATTACTTTGTCTCCTTGGTTATTCAATTTGTATATGGAAGCGGTTATTAAGAAAGAATTAAAGGTCGAGGTGCAGGAGAGGTGTTAGAATGATGGAGGGTTGGAAGAAAGTGGAGCATGCCCTACTTATATGCAGATGATTTGAGTTTTGTGTGCGAATCAAGAGTTTGAGAGAGTTGAGGGATGAGAGAGATTGCAAGGGTAGAAGATAAAGGAGGAGTTGAGAAAGGGTAAAGAGATGTAGATAAGAGTAAGGTTATGGTAGTGAGTGAGAGAGTCCGCGATGTGAAGTTATGTTAGATGGTAAGCAACTGGAATAGGGGGACAATGCTCAATTTAAAGATTTGGATATATGGATGGATCAAAGGCCAGGGATGGGCAGGTGTGTAGCATCAAGGTTGTGAATGATAGAGAGGAAGGTTTCTGTTGCAATTAAATTCCTTGGTGGATGTAAAAGAGGACTAAGTCTTTGGGAGTGTTTCTAGTGTTTTGGCATGAGAGTGTTACCTGTGTTGCTGTATAGTAGTGAAACTTACTTCATCAGGGGTTGAAATAAGAGGAATATAAATCTATGGGTTTGTATAAAGTGTTCGGGGTTGAGACAATCTGCAGGACATGTTAAGGGTTTTAAGAAAAAAATTGATAAAATGAAAAGGAATGAACATATTAGGGAAGTTGTGTGGTGTGAAGAAAGGAGTAAGGGAGAGAGGAGATAAACGGGGTGCATTGAGATGATTTGGCCATATAGAGGATTGATGGAGGGTGATGGGGCTGGGAACTTGAGAACTTGAGGACTTAAGGACTTGAGGAATTGAAGACTTGAAGACTTGAAGACTTAAGGACTTGAGAACTTGAGGACTTGAATTCTCTTCTCAGTCTACAGCTAAATTCATCTGTTCTGTCTATTTATCATCTAATTCAAATGACTATCCTGAATTTATGGAATATCTAAACCGTAAAATAGAAGACATTCTCTCATTTCCTCCTTTTTCTGAAATCATCATTCTTAGTAATTTCAATGTTCACCATCGCCAATGGTTTTCATGTAATTTTCAAGATACCATTTCTCTACCCAAAATGACCTTGGAAAGATTATGAAGGTTGCTACTCATACCCATGATCATCTTGGATATGAACCCAACTTTCTGACCTTTTTTAAATTC
>JABUQX010132651.1:42500-46640 GCA_015478945.1 Trachelipus rathkii | reverse complement strand
TCTTCTTTCCTCTCCCTTTTAGTCACTATGATGGATGCTTTAAGGTAACATCTCCTGAGAAAGGTTAGTCTCTTTGGGCTCCTCTTTTTTATCTAATTCTACCCAGGACGATTCTCGCCTCCTCATCCTACTTTTTCTCCTTTCAGGTTTCCCTGTGATTACATAAGATATGGAGCATAAGATCCTGATATCTATAAAAGTCAGGAAGAGTGGTCAAGGATTGCATTACTCCCCGTGTTCTAAGAAAAGTGTGCTCCTAAGTTGGCGCCTGCCTTCGTTAGACTCTACTCTGTATGCCTAAATACTAATACTTTCTCTCAATGCTAGAGGCACTCATATCTTCAGCCGATCTCGAAGAAGGGTAGCCGCTCTGATCCTTCTAACTGTTGTCCTATATACCTCACTTGTATTATGTCTAAAATCTTTGAATCTCGTCTCAACTCTTATTTCCTGGATCACTTAGAAACTCATTCCCTTCTTTTAGATCACCAGTATGGTTTAATTCCAACGCTCGAGGTTAATTGGTGACATACTTTCCTGTTTTACTGATTTGTGGTCATCTGCCTTTAAGGACTATGGGGTAGTAATGCTTGTCATATGGAAAGCTTTTGACCAGGTGTGATACGCATTACTACTCTCAAAGCTCCCTTCCTTTGGGTTTCCTCCTTCTCTTTGCGTACTTATGTCTAGTTTCCTCTTAGATCGTTCCTTATCGACACTTGTTGATGGAGTGACCACTTCTTCCTTTCATGTTAACTATAATGTTGCGAAAGGATGTGTTTTCTCCAACTTTATTCTTACCTTTTATCAACGATCTTCTCAGCTGCATTTCTAACACTGCTCATTCTTACGTCGATGATTCAACACTCCATTCTGCCAATCATTTCAAATCTGCTTTGTCTTTTGCATCTGGGGTTGCTTAAAGTCTTCAGCTTTCCGATTTTATGGGATTTCCCTGGGAAGTCACCATAACCTAGTGAAATTCAACTCTTTAAAAATTCAATCTATTCATATCTGCCATATTTCCTTCTACGGCTCTCCCGACTTACCTGTGAACGAACAGCATAAACATTCTTGGTCTGAGCATGAACAATAAACTATTTTGGAAATCTTATATCACAACGGTTGGTAAAATGGTCTCAAAGATGCTGGTAGTTCTGTTCAAGTTGAGAGAATATTTTTCTTCCGAACAGCTAGTTGCTCCAATTATATAAGGGTCTTATCCGCCCTTGTATGGAGTACTGTTCTCACATTTGAGGGACTCAGGTTCCATGATTTTTGGGGGGGATAGGTTGGGGATTAAAGGCTAAATTAATTAATATACAATCCCATGAAAGACTAAAAAACGGCATTTCCCCTACCTTCAAACTCCCTTGACCCTCTCTCTATCTCTTTAATTAACTTAACGTTGACGCAGTATTTATTTTCTATAGATGTTACAGCAGTAGGTGTTCGAGAGAGTTGACCACCCAACATTTCACCACCATTACGTCTCCCTCGTAAAACATGGGGTGTCCAGCTATCTTATGAATTTTGGGCAAATATTAGAAACCTCAGACTCCCTCGTAATGGTGCCTCCTTCTTTCCAGTCACCTTTATTCATGTGGAAACTTCCTACCATCATCTACTTTCCCTGCTGTATTTAATCTTTCTCTCTTTAAGGCTTCCATCTGCTATCACCTGACAGATTTGCCTTAGGCTTGGGCTTAAGTGCCCTTTTTATAAAATTATTATATATATATATATATATGTTTTTTTATATATATATATATATATATATATATATATATATATATATATATATATATATATATATATATATAATAATAGAATAATAATATCTTATAATAACAACTATATATGTATATAATAATATATATATATATGCTCTTCTTTCTTTCTCTTCTAACTATAATATATATATATATATATATATATAATATAATATATATAACTAATAATAACTATTTGTATATATTTCTATATATAATATATATAATAACCTATATATATATATATATATATATATTATCCGAGCGACTAATTCGTTAGGATGAACCCAATCAAGGTCGTTTCCTCACCGTAGAAAGAGAATGACAATGTTATTAGTTAATCATTAAGGGTGCATTCCACTGTAAAAAAAAAAAAAATAATAAGATCTTGAAAGCTCTTTAAAGGAAGTTTTACGCGAAATCAAGGTCTTTGAATCTTTAAGAGAGTTACATCCTCAGATTTCTATTTTTAATATTCGATGCAGCGAATATGGATTATGGAACTGTCACGTGATGTAAAAAAAACATTGAAAACGTAGACCAAGTCCTTTTAGAACGCGTTGGTTAATATATTTGAACACAAATTATAATACTTTCCTAGTATAGCGTCGGTGAAAAAATAGAAAAGTTTTAAGATATTTGAAAGTAAATTGAAACCCTTTATGCTATAAATATTTTGCAAGAAGCGAAAGAAAAAAGAAAGTAGAAAATTAAGAACACAATACATTCGAACTCGGTAATCATAATTTCGAGACTAAAGTGTGTAATGAATGTTGCCAGGAAATTAACTAAGGCTATCGCTGGCATACCTATGACGAAAGACAATACCACGACTTGTAATTAAAAGATGAATAAACATTTAATCATTTTTATTAAACCAAATAATATTTTTATGATTTGTGATTATCGTCTTGTTTATCAAGCTTTCTTCTTGTATTTCTCTACCGAACGATTTTTTTTCTCGTTGTAATTGCCTAAGAAAATTTAAAAAGGAAACAGGCACTGTATTATTATAGAAGTCAAATTATTACTTGTTATTATTTTGGAAAAATCTGATTATTTGTTAGCGTTATCGTATATGAAATAAACTAATTATTATTTATTATTTGTATTTTTTTTTTACATTAGTTCCTATAATTTTAACGAATGTTGCCGCCAAAGTCTCTTAAATATTTTTCTTATTTTCCACCAAGTGAATACGGTGAAAAAAATTTATTAATTTATTAAATTAGTTTTTAATAATTAAATTATATAATGACATATTTTACCTTTTGTTTATTATGTTAGCTTATGTATGTTTACATCCGAGCATTCTACGAAAATCAATAAATTTATTTAAAGAAATTCTCTGTAAATTTCTGGAAAAATTCGATGTAAATCCAGATTTTTGGTTGAACTCTTCCTAAGGCATAATTATATCCGGAATATTAACAACGGGAAACGCATGAAATTGAGAGAACCACTCCACATAATGACGGGCAATTAAAAAGGAAAGGAAGTGACCAAATCTTTAAACTTCTTGTTATGCAAAGATTTCCAATTACCAAGGTTCGGGTTGACGTTATAAATCTTATTGTGGCTATACGAAGTTAAATAAAACAATGGTCATTGCCGCTGAAATTTCCTACTCAATATCGGAAAGTTGTCTCTTCTTGACGCGTTTCCTAATCTCGATGGAGTTGGAAAGTATGCAGAATCCCAACCCAGAACAGATGGGACATTCTTGGTTTCAATATCTGCCCTTTCATTCCCTTGAATGTCTAACTCGACAACCATTGTAGGATGGAACCCAGCTATAAAAAGTTATTTTCTTCTAGCTCATAGAAAGAAGGTGGAGATATAGTGAACGAGAAGAACCAGTGAATTTTTTTTTATAATAAATCACAAATAGGTAGAGCATATCAAAATATCAATCGTATCAAAACATTAAATAAGGCATGATACACACTTTAGTTTTACTTTATAGGAAAGATGTGCCAAGATGTTCATTTCTAGAAACTGCTGCATAGTGTCAATAAATCCCACAAAAAAAATGAAATAAAGACTGTCCTGAGAGATATCCTCTTTATGAATAAAATAATTTCAAGATGGCCGACGAAGTTTGAACTTGAATCATCCCTTTTGACAAAAGACACTGGATGATATGTGGAATTGTCCTCAAAGTTCAAGAGCATACAATTTTAGCATAATGCCATTCCTTCATGTAGTATCGTAGATCTTTTCTAAATAAAAATGACAAACTTTAAAATCATTCTATTATCTTCAAGGATATACATATATCATAATCTATTCGAAATAGCAAATTAATAGATGCGCAAAATTTGACGAAGCTCATGAACTCTTTGAGAAAGGATACAGTCTATTGACC
>JABUQX010132651.1:35000-37500 GCA_015478945.1 Trachelipus rathkii | reverse complement strand
TACTAGTATTGTTTTAACCCAGTCTTTTTCTTGCTTGATAAACTGTAGAATTGAAAGTGAATGCTTGTATGAGAATATGGTTCTTTTCACCTCTCTACTGTCATTACATATCTATATATATGTATATATATGTATATATATATATATATATATATATATATATATATATATATATATATATATATATATATATATATATATATATATATATATATATATATATATATCTATATAATATATATATATAACATTTATACACATGGAATCTATATATATATATATATATATATATATATATATATATATATATATATATATCTTCTATATATATATGTATGTAGTAGTTATATATATGCCATATATTATATATATATATAACATATTATCGCTTCTTTTTATTTTTGGACAAAATTTTAAATTGTCGTGTAACTTTCCTCTTGAAACTGCTTTTCCAAATCGGTCAACATTTCGTTTGAACCTAGAACCAACGGACTCCTAATATATATATATATATATATATATATATATATATATATATATATATATATGCTATATATATATATATATATATATATATATATACTATATATATATATATATATATATATATATATATATATATATATATATATATATATATATATATATATATATATTTATATATACTCTTATAAATCTCTACTGCACAATGTATCGGAATAACCAAGATGGTTACTTTGCAACTTATTATATGTTTCGTCTTTGAGAAAAAACTAAGGAGTCTTCATCATCAAAGCAAGAATCATTAGGGAGATTGTTAGTATGGAAATCTAGAGGATGGTTGTCATAGAAATCTAGGGAGATGGCTAGTATATAAATCTAGAAATAATCTATTAACCTCCAGAAAAATAATTTATAGGTTTAAGAATGTAGAATATAAATAAGCTGTTAGAAAAGATGTTTAGAACAGGTTTGTGACCCTGGAAACATAGATTTGAAATTAATAGTTGCGAAGCTTTCGTACAACAACCTAAGTGACTAACATATTCTACTAAAAGCATTGGAAAGAGATATGGGGAAAAATGAAAAGAGATATGGGAAAGAGACATTGGAAAGAGTCATGGGAAAAGAGACATGAGAAAGAAACATTAGAAAGAGACACAGATTTTAAAATTTCCCATTTCGGGAATAATTTGGGCCTTATTCTGTAAATGTGTTTGACGAGAAAAAAAGAAGGAGACTGAGGGAATGAAAGGAACCGGATTTGCGGAGCAGTTAAATTTGTTTGCCGGCTCGCTCTATCATTTCCTAAAATACTTGGCTTAGTTAACCATTTACTTTTTAATAATAAAAATATTCGTCACCACTCCACCATCAAAAAATTTCGATTCTGGCTCCATCCAAAAATAAAATCTTGACTCCGGCTCCGGCTCCGGCTCCGGCTCCGCCAAAAATAAAATTCGACTCCGGCTTCTGCCCATCACAAAACCGTGTGGCTCCACAGCCCTGAGAAGAACTAGGCTGAAATTTCATGTGCCTGAGGTGAGATTTGTCATATTTTGGTTTTATGTTTGCGAAAGAAAGCATTGATGGCAATGTGGAGAGAGAGAGAGAGAGAGAGAGAGAGAGATTTTTTTTTTTTTTTTTTTTTTTGAGAGCGAAAACGGGAGAGAGAGAGAGAGAGAGAGAAACAATTGATGTTTAAAAATATATAGCACTGGAAATAATAGATTAATACCAAGATTTTCCAGAGCGCCAAGGCGGCATCTGTTTCTACAAATCGTAATGAATCTTTTTTCAGCTTAGTTATGCCACATTAAAGAGTTTTTCAAGATGCTAGAGGCTTTGTTCAGGTTGTTTAATTTTTTTCCTTTCTCACAGCTGTTAAGTTTGAATAGCGGTCTGATTTGCCAACCTATGGAGTTAGAATACGGCTCTCGCATCTGGGGTGGATCTAGTCCCGATTCTTATTTGAACAAGATAGAGCCAAGAAATTTCTTTACTATCCCTTGCTATTCAACAACTTCGAATTTTTATCATATCGTAGTCAACATTTCCCTTTTGTATTGATACTACAGAGGTAGATGATAGATGGAGTTGGACAATCGAACTCCCTAACCTTAAGGCGCATTCTCAGTACCAGGGATGTCACATCTTCGCAATTACTTTGTGTCACATTCACTTGCGCACACAGGGGAGTAGGGGCTGAGGAGGCTGAGGGACTACAGTCCCTTTCCCCACCTCTAAATTTTGAGGGATGTAAATTACCAATAGAATTCCAATTATAATAATAATTTTAAGTTTAAGCAAACTGTAATTATTTCGACCTTCTCTAATTTTCTTGTTCTCTTATTTTCTTGTCTAATTTTCTGATTTTATAGAACCTCAATAACCCTTAAAACATCAATTTTCATTATCCAGGATAAGAGAGGCTACAGCTTACAATTCCAGCCCCACCCATGAAAAAAATCCAGCGAACTTCAGTGACACCATAAATGGTATTTAATTCTCTATAATATTC
>JABUQX010132651.1:27500-32500 GCA_015478945.1 Trachelipus rathkii | reverse complement strand
GAAGAGTCTAAGGTTTTTCGTCTCATCAGCATTCTCACTCTCACTAACTCTTTTAAATCTCTAATAAGTTTTTTAATCGCACACCTTCTCCATTGAGGAAAACCAGTAAGACTGCACCTAGTCTTTCCACCAGGTCTTTCCACCCAGTCTTTCATCCCGGTTTCCTAAGTCTGATCGATTCTCTGTCCAAATTTTGGATCAAAAGCTTCAATGTTATGACCGTTCTTTCACGTACTCTAATGGTAAAGTCTGGAACACTTTTTCAATTTCTATTTTATCCATTTTATTCTCCTTACACGCTTTGAGGTCTGATGGGTTTCATGCAACTATCAGTTATTTTTCGACTAGATGTGACATAAAATGAAGATGCAATTACAGACAAATTTGTTGCATTCTTTTACCTTTTCTTTTTTTATTTTTATTTTTTTACAGTTGTTACCACCACTCACGGGCAGAGCCCTATTCAAGGAGGGGGTGTTGCACGCCTCAGAAGTCAACAGCTAACGTAAATTACACAGACGCAGGCTTTGAAGTGGGGGAGATTAAATTCAGCAGGAAACACAGAAGAAGTGAATTCCACAGAACAGAGGTGGCAGGAAAGAAGGAAGCACCGCAGCAAACTAGCCAGGAGTTACCAATATCAACACAAAACTCATGTGCAGACACAGCATCCCTAGTGCTACGAGGGCGATGTAAAGGTGGTGGTACGCGAGTAATAAGTTCCCTCGAGCACCTGTCGCTGCGGTACCTATAGAAAGAGATAAAGCACCATCGCGCCGTAAAGATAAAGGGTCAAGTGAACTGGAAAGTACGGAACAGTTTATAAGCCTTTTGGCCTTTGACTCGACCCTATCCAAATGCCGGGTGAAACCCGAGCCCCCTCCAGATATGAGAGCATTACTCATACATACAAGGGCAGGATGGGCCCTTGTATAGCTGGAAGTAACTGAGAAAGAGGAAAAAAGTCTCACATTCGACAAAACTCCCAGTTTCTTTGAGGCCGCCCTAGCAACCGTTGTAATGTGAGGTTTTTCAAGACTGTTTTGTTTATGTTAAGGTCAAGGATGTTTATATTGTCAGCAGGAGAAACGAGAGAACCGTCGAAAGAGATAGGAAAGTTAGAAGGTGTCTTAGGAGATTTGCAGAAATTGAGTTTTAAAGATTGAATTTCACAAGGTTCAGACGACCCCACCCGAAATTCTATCCAGATCAGCTAGAATAGAATCGGAAAGATTAAGACGAGAGGCAATTCTAAGTAAAGGGAGCAGAATTGGAAATGAGTTGAAGAATGAAGGTCGAGCCATCAGCATATGAGTGGATAGAGTTAGATGTGCAGGTAAGAAAACCATTAATGAAAAGTAGAATAAAGTAGGAGATAAAACAGAACCCTAAGGAAAACCACTATTGACAGAAAATGAAGAAGAAGTCCTTATCAACAACAGCCGATATTGAGCGATTTGAAAACTAAACATTAGTAAGCAAAAGAAGGAGGAAATCTTAAAGGAGGAGCTTGAAGCAAGTGACGCCTGCCATATTCGGTCAAATGCTTTGGATATGTCAATCGCCACCACATAAGTCTCCCCGTAGTTCCTACGAGCGGAAAACCATGGAAATCGTAAGATAGGGAAGTATATCGCCAGTAGACCTTGGAGTATACTTTCCTATCTTCTGATTTATGGTTTTCTGCTCATATATATATATATATATATATATATATATATATATATATATATATATATATATATATATATATATATATATACATACCATATATATATATATATATATATATATATATATATATATATATATATATATACATATATATATATATATATATATATATATATATATATATATATATATATATATATATATATATATATATATATATATATATATATATATATATATATATATATATATATATATATATATACCCTTTCTGCTATATATATCTGGTTTGTTTGGTTACCATTTATTTAAACCAACATTTTTTTTGCTTAAACCAAGAAAAGAAACCATTTTATTTGTTTTATTATGCTTTTTTTTCTCAAATAAAAAAAGTAATTCAAAAGTTCTCTGAGTGAAAGTATATAGCTAATACATCCTAATTATATATATCTAGATAGTAAATAAATGGTAGGAAAACATGTTCCAGACTTTACCATTAGAGTACATGTAAGATTGAGCATAGCAGTTAAGTCTGGATCATAGGGTTAAGCGGAGAATGGATGAGACTGTTTGAAATACGAGTCGTAGGAACTCTCCTCAAATTAGAAGGTACATGACTGTCAATTGTATTAACAATAGAATAAGGAGTAATGCAACAGTTCGACGGCTAGAAAGATTGGAGAGAGAGAGTTAGTAGGAGAGTTAAAGGTCGACAAGCCCTAGACTACACTTTATCAAGTAGAGCAATATGTGTGGAACCACCCCAAATATGTGATTCATACTCTATAGAAGCTATGTAGAGATGGCAACTGGGATGGTGAGAAGAAGCTCCGAATTTGCCTCGGAACTCCCAAGTTCCTAGAAACTTGTTAGAAAGAACATAATGTAATCCTTCTAATAAAGATAACGAGAAAAGAAAATTTCAATAATATTAAGAATAGAAGAAGGTTAAAGTTGTGCTTTCAAAGATATTATAGTTGCGTGAAAGATTATGTCAAGTAAATAGATTAGGAAGCTGAGTTATTGAGGCATTGAAAATAACCACGTTTTCTTTAGCACAATTATAAGTATCAGAAAGATCAGAAGTTTGTTGCTTCAAGACTAACTTCCAAGAATCATTTATTTGCTTTTGAATGAGTTGTCTTTCAAATTGGGAGGATTGATGATGAGTGATGGAGTTATCAGCCTAAGAGCGGAGAGGAGACACATTAACAGATAGATCATTGATGTAAAATAAAAAAATAAAAAGAGTTGGGAATAGAACAGAATTTTGAGGAACACCACTATGGATAGATTTAAAAAATAAATGATGGCTATCTACAATAGCAGCCATATAACGACTGGAACGAAAGTCAAGAGAAGGTTACAAAGAGAAGGATAAATACCGAAAGTGGGAAGTTTAGATATTAAAGTTTTGTGACAGAGTTAATCGAAAGCCTTCGAGATATCTAGCGCCACAGAAAATGATTTATCAAATGAGGAGAGAGCAGAGAACCAAGAGTAAGAGAGAAAGAAGGGAAGAACACCAGTCGAATAGTCTTACAGAAGCCATATTCAGAGATAAGACTAGAAGATTTAAGATGTTTCTAAATCTTGTTAAGAATAGATTCGAAAACTTAAGGAAGAACAGAGGTTAAAGCGATAGGACGATAGTTGGATTGTTGACTGGGGTCTTGCTTCTTCAGCACATGCTAAATGAATGCATTCTCTCAGCAGGAGGAAAACAGTGAGGAAAGCAGTGAGGAAACAGGTTGCCAAGGCAGGGTGCAATCTCAGAAGCACAAGTTTAGAGGACCACTGGAGGATAACTTAAGCACTCTCTGTCTTCTTAGTGTTAAGCTCAGAGAATGCAGAAATAACATTTCAATGAATTGAAAGGAGGCGGAGAGGAGGAATAGCTCTGGAACCATCTAGAGTGGAATTAGAGGGAAAAGTTTGAGCAAACAGTTCAGCTTTAGCAGAAGTTAAGACAGCAGTATTGCCGACAGAGATACAAGAGGGGGGAGGGAGGGAGGAAAAAGCAAAGTTGGAGTTGACATTTTAAAATTGCAAAATGTCAGAAAGAGTATAAGGTAGAAGAACCAGAAATATTGTTGCAATTTCTACGAAGAAAAGATTTTAGCCTCGAAAAGCTGATTTTTTGCCATTCCGGGAAGATTCCATGGCCCTAAATGGAGCAAGAAAAAATGCTTTGCAGCCCTCATCTAAACTCCAAAATAAAATACATTTTTGCCTCACTTTTTTTCTCTAAAATAATCTTTCTTGATGGTTTCAATGTTTACCATGGTTAGTGCGTTTCCTTTGGCTCTTAAGACGCAATTGATAAACTTACCTTTCATTTCTCAATTCACAATAGTTTGCAATAATTCGAATCCCTGATCATATTGAAAAGGGATCCAAAATAAACATTTTCTGAATTTAAAATTTTCTTCTTTATTGCTAAACTCTTTCGGCTTCTTATTTCGACCGTCACCTACCACCTTATCTCTGTGTCCCATTCTATTTCTACTAGTTATCCTCAGAAACGATCCCCAGATATCGGAAAGTGCACAATTTGGCATTTCGCTGCTGCAAACTGACCGGACATTGGTTCTTGCTCTCTTAAATTTTGACATAATCTTCATGACCACAATTTCTTCTTAGAAAGAACATAATTTAAACTTCTTCTTGATTTAGTATATGTGAACCTTGGTATTTTCTTTTCTGTCGATCTTAGCAAGAGAGGCAATAAAACTAATTTTTTTTAGTTCTTACACAAATGACCTTTGCACGAGAGTGTTTGATCAAAGAGAGAAAGATTCATTGGTAAAAGAAATGAGAAGCTACCTCCGTCGGCGATCACGGAGAATAATTATTTGGGTAGGTTGTGGAGGGGCACAAATATAGTTTTCTTTTTTGGCAAAGGAGGAATAACTCCAGAGATTTTTAGCAATTTAATTGTCTCAATTGTCTTGATTAAAGAACCAATAAGGACGTTTGTAGCAAAGCTGCTGAAGGGACAGTATTGACACTAATTTACATAAGATTGTAGTCTGAGTTTCTAGTAAGAGTAGAATACAGTATTTATATTGAGGAATATTGGTAGTAAAATACATCAAAAATATTCAGAATTTATAACTAATTTCAAGATATGAAACGTGTAGAATTTCTTGTAAAATTATTCAAATAGTTAAAAGGACTCACTAATCCTTATTACAGCCCAAATAAGCATTTTAATTTACCAAGCATTTAGTACCGTTTACATTGAATTTCACAAGATGGAGAACAGTATTTATCACTCAGATATAAGATAGAGCTTGTGTGAGAATATGACGACATATTCAGAA
>JABUQX010132651.1:0-7500 GCA_015478945.1 Trachelipus rathkii | reverse complement strand
ATTTGGTTTCATGTTTATATTTTAGGTTATTGGAGATTTTTATGTGTGTCAAATATCTACACTTACCAAAACGACAAAAGGAAGACAAGAGTAGAAATAGTGATATATATATATATATATATATATATATATATATATATATATATATAATATATATAATATATATATATATATATATATATATAATATATATATATATATATATATATATATATATATATATATATAGGGATTTTAACACTCACGAGTGAAACTCTAACCAATTAGTGAGCTTTTACAATCGTCACTTATTATTGGTCAAAATCCGCAAGACTATTTAACTATCGTGATAGGATGACATATGTAGGTGGAAAATATTTACAGAATCATTGCTTCAAAGATCAAACCTCACCCGTTCGAATCGTCGTTGAAATTATTAGATTCTTATTGCGATAAGGCTTTCCATGAGTGGAAGTGCTTTGTATGAATGCTTTTTTGGATGCACAAGCTGTGATGTAATTGTGTGCAAGTGCTGAGATTGGTATGTGAAAACCTTGTTGAAAACTTCTCATGGACTTTAGAAAGCCTCCTACAAGCGTTGAGTTATGGTGCTTCTCTAATTCATAAGTTCATCTCTGCTTAGTTATATACCACAGACTTGTACTCATTGCCGGAGGATGCGAAACCATAAACCTAAAGGTGCTGAAGAAACCAGGCTTAACCCAATGAGCTACGAGAAATCTAACATACTATATAGAAATTAAAAGTGAACAATAATACATCAAAAAACGATAACAATAACTATTTTAATAATAATAATAATAATAATAATAATAATAATAATAATAATAATAATAATAATAATAATAATAATAATAATAATAATAATAATAATAATAATAATAATAATAATAATAATAATAATAATAATAATAATAATAATAATAATAATAATAATAATTATAATAATAATAATTATAATAATAATAATAATAATAATTATAATAATAATAATAATAATATTGCTTCGAAAACAAAGGAAAGAAGGTATGGAGACCTTGTCCCTATCTCCTGTCAGAAAGATGCCGTCTGAAAGATCCTGTAAAGGGTGGAGGATGAAACAAAAACACTCACACAGAAACAGAATGACCGTAACGAATGCCTTAGTTAGAGAAAATATTTTAAAGATTGTTAATGGTAAGGATTAGTTGAATTAATTATGATTGAACAAAATAAATTTTTACAGTTTTACTATTTTTTATGACGTTCACGTGACAAATTAAAAAAAAATTATAAGATCATAGTCATGCCCGAGGTAAATTGATAATAGTTTTGCGTATCTGCAATGCTGATCAGGTTAACGACCAATGCAGTGATTATTATGCATAAACGTTTAGCAGACCTGTGGTGCATTTATTCACCGTAAACCCAATCATTGGACAGTGGAGTCAATATTTCACAAAGGAGTGCAGTTACGTGCACGTGCTGAATAAAAATTAATTTGCACACTTTAAACCATGAATGAAATGCCATTCAACATTGGTAGCAACAAATCCTGCAATCGAATCATAAATGGGACTAGTTTCCTTTGAACACATTACATTCTCTGTATACAAACTTTGTTTTCTGTATCCACATCAAGATAAGAAGTTTAAAACAACGTCCAATAAGCCTGCAGCTTTAAATCAAAACTTGGGTAAAATCAAAACAGTGGTAATTGTGAATTTATATCTTGCCACAATAATGACTACCAAGTGATCAGTTTACTAGTCATTTATTAAAAACGAACAAAAACAGAGTCCATGTCTCATTTCAAAAATATAATTTATAGCTCGTAGCCATAAAATTCAATTGACATAGAGTGTTAAATCATTCTGACTACACATCCAAACAATCTCAAGATACAAATATATCCATTGATTATCCTAAAAAAAAATATTGGCAGAGCTAAACCTTCTTTAGTTAACTAGAACAACTACAGTACCAGATGCATTGTGTAAAGGAAAAAAAAGTGTAGAATGGAATAATCATGTTCCAAAGTTTATTAAAGTAGGAAAATAAAAGATGATTAAAGCATATGACGAAATCAGGAAGAGTTCAGAATATTATTAATTAACAGGAGAAGAAAGATTTAAAATGTTGCTCTTAACATTACAGATATTATTGCATCTTAATTTAAGCAAGGTAATATTGGATAAGATATTTCAAGGATTCTGAAATGTTCATCACTGTTCGACATCCTGGAAACAAGCGAGCTTAATGTTCGGCTATTGGATTAGCAACAGCATAATCAGATGATTTTAAAAAAGACAAAACTTTTCTTACAAGTAGAAATTGCTAAGTTTCGAGCCACAGTTTTCAATGTCAATACCTAAACAGTGCTGTATGCAGCAATATACCCTCTATCATATGTTAAAACGAGCTAAAAGATCTACATCCAACTTAGCAATAACTCTTAAAATATTTCTCATATATACATTTCGGTGATTCCGTGTGAAAAGTTAAAGCTGAATAAAATATATTTACGAAGTGTTGTTGGACAACATCGCAGGATAAATTTCAGTATTATTACAAGATTGCTTTAACATTTTTGTTACATGATAAAAAGGACATTTAAAGTAATAAAAAGAAAAAACCTTTGTTTTTTAATTTCTTTGGTTATTTTACACTTTACAGTTTGTTTAAAAAATACATTATGTCAAAACGATCAAACCGATCAAATGTGGGTGTATTAGATTTAAGAAAATGTCAAAAAATAGGTCAACACGTAATGATAAAAAAAATCTTATAACAGCAGCATTCATCTTGACTGATGATTTTCACAAAACTTAATCCAACTCGATAGTCGTATGCATACTCAAACAGATCAAAGTCCAACCTTTCACAGTCAAAAAAAAAACAATATTTTTTATAATACTAGTATCATATTTCCTATGTGTTTTTCTTAATATTAACAATCAGAAGGTTTACAACACTGAAGTTAGAGACCATCATAAGATTTTTCAATTCCCCCTAACAGGTTTAACAACTTTAATATGGTGTAATTTCTGTTGCACATTCGTCAATAGTATATTTCCAATCTAAAATAATTTTAAAACAGCTCACTTCAATAAATTAAGACACCTCAGTTATGAAATGACCAAAAAGGATCCTGCAACTGTAACAGCGAATAGACGATTAAATAAAAAACTTTTATCAAAATAAAAACTATAAATAATTTAGAAAAATTCATCAAACAGAATAAATGGAAATATTCGAGTAGAAATACTAACATTATATAAATGATTGATTTCCCATGACTTTCCGCTGACCAAATCTGCAGAAATTTTCCCGACCAGCGTGTCGTTATTTGTGTATAAATATCTATTAATCATTATTGCAGCCTAGTTACTCAGTTCATACATTTAAATTATTGGAAAATTTACTTTAGAAACTGTCAGTAAAGATGGAATGAATTTTTAAAAAAATACATTTTTTATAATCCCTATTCCCAAATTCCCCATAGCCTCCAAAGCACTCCTTTTTTATTTTTCCGAAAGTAAACAGTTATTTATACAAAGAAAAAATTAAAAGTACTTAAAGCCTAGGTAATACGCGTCACTGAATCACAAAGGTTAATAAATGGGGAGATTAGATTAAACTTTTTCTTCTCAAGCATTTGAATTCTCAGATATTATCTCTTCTTCGTTAAACTTCAGTTAACATCTTCTCTGCTCTTCAAGTTTAATGATCTGTATGGATAATATTCTTTTTTCAAATTTTATTCCTCTTTTTCTTCTTTTGACTCTACTGATCTTCTTTCAATCTCCTATGGGCAGCTCTTACATGTCAACATTTTGAGGGATAGAACTTATGAATACTCATGAGCTTATAGCTTGGCACTCGTTCTCTGAGAAATCAGACTATGGTCTTTCAGATTCATACCACTAAAATAATCATAATTTATAGACAAACTTTTTACGTTTCTTTGAACTAAATATCATTCCTGAATTGAAAATTGCCACATTCCGAATAACATTGATTCTCAGATGCTATAGAAGAAAAAAAAATCATCAAGTCTCTTAGAAGGACAATCACCATCCAAAAAATATTTTTGAATTTTAATTCAAGGTAGAATGAGCTTCACTGCAAGGCACTGAAATGCTTTTTCTTTCTCACGCAACAAAATACTGTGATGCATTACTTTGGTGTACAATCCTCTAGCCAATAAATCAATCTTTGCTTCCCTTGTTATGGCTGATAAAACTATTACTAGGATGCCCAATATGAGAGCCATGACAGGCTCGTACTTCAGAAAACATCTTTCTAATATCGATTTCCGTCATTTATCTGTTTCACATCAGTCCTGGGCATTCTTCAAGTGCACTGATTAAATCTAATGCAAAAGCTCAGTGTTCGTAGCAGCAATTGTTACTGACTTTAAAACATACTTTCCATAATATAAAATAGCGAGACATTTATAAATATAATGAAAAAAAGTGAACCAAGAAAAGAGATAAAACAGATTAAACCTAAGTCATACACAAAACACATTCATATACCAATCAGCCTTCCATCAGAAGGATGAACTTGGAACAACTTAGAAGAAGAATTAGAAGAATAGTAAGTAATAGTGAACCTAAAAATAGAACGAAAACAGGATAAGAAGTAAGTTATGGAATGTCATTTATAACACACTTATCATTCACTTGTAAATGAAAATCTTTAACAAGTAAATCTCAAGGTGAAGGTAAAAAAAATAATCTACCTTTTAGTATATTAAACGATGTATCATTCTTCAAATGGTGCGAAATTTTAAAATTTCCCTGACTTTGGAATTCCCGACTTTCAGGATATTTTAAAACGTTTCCCTGACAATTTTTTTCCTTGACTTTCTCTCACTGGACTTGTCCATAAAGGTGTGAACCCTGCCTACTATTATTATATTCTTTCTTAAAGACCTATATATAAAATTTATAATAAAACTACCCAATCAAATGTTTTTAAAACTCAAAATAAATAAAGTCATGATAAAATTATTTATTAAGAACCATTATTAAATCGTTGCCTCCACAGCCTTTCTGCTGATCTTCTGTTTCTTCAAGAGCTGTTGTTGCAAAGTTTTTCTATTAAATATAAATAAAAAAATGAATAAAGAGAAATGTATATAAATAAATTATGGAATATGAAATCTGTGACACCCATGTTTATATGTTATATATATATATAATAATATTTATATACATAATTATATTATATCTAACAATATACATATATTATAATTAACAATAATCTTTTTAATAAATATATATACTATAGCATCATTATATATTATATAGATACTATATATAAATATAATAATGTATTATATATAAAAAATAATAATATATATAAAGATATAATATATAATATACGTATAAATAATATAATTCGAGTTTATCAAAAAAAAGTGAAAAAAGACTGACAAAAAATGACTGAAATGCGGAAAAAAGTGAAAAAAATGACTGAAAATGCTGGACACAAGATCTACATATTTTTGAGAAAAACGTGAAAATGTCTTACCAATTCTCCATTACTAAAATTCATGTACCCTAACTTATTTACATTATAACAACATCTATTTACTTTAATATCTTTTTGGAGAACATCTAGAAACTAGAAGTAGGTTTTAACACTATCAAATAACGAGAAGATAAAGTTATTATTTTAAATATATTTTTGAAATCATAATGTAAAAAAATGGAATAATACTATACTTTGAAGAAATACACTTACTGAATTGGTTAGCAGAAGAAAAAGATACTTAATATAAAAATACATGGCAATAAACTTTTTTGAAACAACTGAATTGGGACGTTTTGTCTTTCACAGCAGACCTGCGTAAATTTCCACACAGTCTTTGAAAGCTCTTTTGAAACAATATTAACACCTTCCAGCATCGCTTGGGCCAAAGCTGCTTCGACTAAAATCTTTTTTCTTGAGAGCTCTCTTCTATCGTTCATGCTCCAATAAACAGTTTGCCTGCACTCCGACTTTTGCATCTGCCTCTTCTTTTCTTAGCTTCTTCAGCATTTGTGCATCATCAGAAATTTTTCTTTTTTGGTCAAGTTTTGTTCCTACTTCAAGCCAATTTTTTGTCTTCGTTCTATATGAGTCTCCTGTGTTTTCTCTTTCTATCGCAAGGAATCAAGTATTCGTTTATATTTTAAACGTGCCCAGTGAAAAGTTCCCGGAGTTAGTAAATAAGTAAGTTTTGACTTTACATTACATACTAGCAATAATTATATTATAAACTGACTTGTTAATTAACTTTGCGTAATTCATATGGAACTGCTTTCTTTGTAGTTGATAACACTCCTGGGAACCTTTGAGAAACTGTTTATGCATTCATGCATAGTTTACAAAACATTTCACTGTCTGACTGTTTCTCCCCCTCACTAAATTTGAACCTTGAGGATCAGTCTATCAGACCAAACATGAAACTTACATCTTCCCATCTTCAAAAAATTTCAAATTTCAAAAAAACTTTTTAATCAATTATCTTTAATTATTTTAAACAAAAAACCGACAATTAAAATTAAACGAACATATTACCCATGCTTTCAGCTTAATCAATACACTGTTTTGAGCTAAACCACATTTTATCAAGTCACAGGTAAAGACAGAAGAAGAAAGATATCTCCAAGTAACCTACATGCCCCAAAAAAGTGAAGAAAGTGTAAAATGCTTACAAAAAGTGAAAAATAAATGACTAGCTAAAAAAAGAAAGAAAGAAGCCAAAAGGAAGCCTAATATATATATTATTATATATAATAAATAATACTATATATAATATATAATAATAAAATATATATATAATATCTATAACATATACGTTATAATATCTATATTATATATATAATATTATTAAAATAATATACATCGTGCGCAGGAGTTGAGTGGAGTTATTACCTGGGCAGAATTAAAACTCGACTGGCGAACATGTGGTGCGTGGTTTGCGGAAGCCGGCTAGTTCGATTTCTGGGTCCCCCCGTGTTACCCCCTACATAGGGGAAGGAGCAAGGTATATAGTATATATATAGACTATATATAATATTTAGATATATAACTAGATAGATATATATATATATATATATAATATATATCATATATATAATATATATAATATATATAAATATACTACTATTATGTATAATATATATAATATGTATACTATATATATATATACCGAAAAGCGCGCAATTCGGTCCATCAGGTACTCAAAATGGTTTATGGAACTATTTTTTTTTTTCAAATTTTTTTTTTTTTTTTAATGTAAGCTTTCTCAATTCATAATTATAATTAGGGTTATATAAAATTCAGGATAATGTTAGAAGGCGAAAGTAACGTGACCGAATTTGCCCCCGATTTGGGCGGCATCGCGTCCACTGTATTTTCACATCCCCTAAGAACTCATTAAAAGTTAGTAAAAACTATATCAGTCAGTTTTCATTTTAACATAAGATTACAATTTATTATTTAAGACAACTTCTTTATAAAATG
>JABUQX010132650.1:15000-21275 GCA_015478945.1 Trachelipus rathkii | reverse complement strand
ATGTCTTACTGACGAAAATCGTGTGTATAAACAGACCCAAAAGGTAATGGGATTCTTTCTTTCGACCAATCAGAAGAAAGTAAACTAGTATACGACAGACGAACGAACCATATTGGTTCAAATAATTCCATGTATAGGCTCTATACCCTAACCGTTTTCTGTTAATATTTGTATTTTCATGTTCAGGTTTTTTACATTCGATTCATTTTCTGTTCGTATTTGTATTAAACCCAGATCTTACGAGCAATTCTGTTTCACTTTTGTATTTGTATTTCCTGCTTCATTAGAGTTATGGATACAAGTTTTATATTGTTTCAACTCTTCCTCATGGAACATATGGTCACCTTTATGATTCTTAAGCTTTGATTTGCTGAAACACGGCCAAGGTTGATTTTGCTTGTCATACATATATCATATATATGGTAGTTGGAGAGTTTTTATAACATTAGCATAGTAATTTTCAACAAAACCTAACAAAAAATTTATCATGACATAACCTATCTATCATACTAATCAATGAAAAAATGCTGATCTATACAGGGTTGTCAAATTATCTCATTCAGATACGCAGTTGCCAAACTTACCAATCTCTCATGTTCTATCACAACTACGACATACCACTGTTAATTTAATATTAACATAGTGATATTTATTATATCATAACCTAATAAACAAATTGAATTATGAATAAATACTAACATAAAGTTTTAACATCAGTAAACCTAACAGAATATATATATGTTTATTGTAATTTTTATTTTAAATTTATTTTTTCAAATTTTTATTCTTTTTAATTTTTGTTTATTTTAAAATATATATAATTTAAAAAAAAACTTTTATTATTTATTTTTATTTTATTTTGTTTAAAATATATTATTTTTCCAAAAAATTTTTTATTCATTTTATGTTTATAACTTAAAAAAATTGCATTTTTACACACCCTAAAACAGTAAATCGATAAATCAGTAAATAAAATCAACCACCCTTACCCCCCTTACCCCCTCCACCCTCCACCCTCCACCCTCCACCCCCACCCTCCACCCCCTCCACCCTCCACCCTCCACCCTCCACCCTCCACCCTCCACCCTCCACCCTCCACCCTCCACCCTCCACCCTCCACCCTCCACCCTCCACCCTCCACCCTCCACCCTCCACCCTCCACCCTCCACCCTCCACCCTCCACCCTCCACCCTCCACCCTCCACCCTCCACCCTCCCACTTCTATGATCTATTATCTATTGTCTCACCTTCCACATCGAGTATCATTTTGGATAAACATAACATAACGTAAAATTAAGTTCTTTATACACTGATCAACGAGTTAACGCTAACGTGACAATGCTTTTACCTTAATAAAGCTAACATAGCATCATCTGAACTAGGAATATAATATGCAACGACAAACCTAACACAACTTAATAGCTTGTTACTTTCTGTAGGCAGTAGTATCAATGCAGCGTCCCCTATTTTAAATTTCCAGTATTTCGCATTTTTATCGTAATAACGTTTATATAGATTTTGTGCTTTTCTAACTCTGTAGCCCCTATTTTCAAAGTTTCCTCTAACTTTTCTCTCAATTTAAAAACGTACTGATAACTTTTTATCACCTCGTCTTGTTTACGCTCATTAACCCATATCCCTTCATTATCTTTCTTGGTTAATGTACCTAATCCATTTTTTCGGCTGTTCACTACACTACACATCATCTTCACTACACATCATCTTCAGCGTACCATTGAACTTTTCTACTAGGTTATTACACATAGGGTGATAAGGGGTCGTGCATAATTGTTTTATGTTTAACAGCCTTGATACTTCCTTCATGCACTTCGAAACGAATTGCACCCCTAAATCGGACAATACTTCATCGGGCACCCCAAGTCTTCTGTATAAATCAACTAAAACCTCTGCTACTGTTTCGGTGTTAATATTTTTTAACGGTACTGCCTCAGGATATCTCGTCGCATAATCTACTAAAGTTAATTTATACTTATGGCCATCTATTAGGTCTACAGCGACTCTCTTAAACGGAACTCTAATTGTCAAAGGCGTTTTGACTATTTTTCCTTTCGGAACTGGTTTCTGGCATATATTGCAAGAATGACAAAACCTAGAAATATCTTCAATCATCCCTGGCCAATAAAACTCTGAAATCACCTTATCGGTTGTTTTCTTTACTCCAAGGTGACCCCCCCCCCCTGATGCTATCGTGGGTCATGATCATGAGCTTTTTCTATAAATTCTCAGGCACCACTAGTTGCTCTTTTATATCTTTGTTCTCTCGTTTACATCTCTATAGGATTACTTTTTTTTATGTTATAAAACAATTGTCTTTCTTCTTTACCTTCTAGTTCGCTTAACGCCCTACATCTGTTCAATGTTTCATCCTCTCTTTGAAACTGTATAAATTTTTCATGAGTGATTTCGTCGCAATTTGACTGTTGTGTATCTTCTATTATGTCAAGCATTTCGTTTTGTTGGACCGTGGTCTCGATCGCACTCGCCCCCTTTACTTGTTTTGCGGGATCATCCGCTTTACTTTCTGGCGACACGATTCCTTTTTCTGTAATCTCGTTACCTCGCACGCGCGTGACGCTAATACGTTATCAACAAGTTCCTCCGCACTTCTCGCCCCTGGAATATTTCCAATTGTTAAATCGTAGATAGCATCGTCAAGCGCTATGGCCTCAACGTGTCCCGTGTAGTAGGGTGTACAGATGTCAATCATCACTACAGGAGCGTCCCATATCGTATTGTCTATCATTAGCACTTGTTTTCTCTCTCCGATCCTCTGGTCTTCTGATGTATACTTTTTCTTAACAATAACGCAATGACACCCTGTATCTCTTAGTACATCAACATTAACACAGTTAATTTGACCACTAACAACAGGTATCGTCACTTTTTGTATGGTGACTCTTTCATTTTTACATCTCACGCACGCGACTCTTACAAAAGACTTTTTTTACCACATACAAGAGTAACTTCATTATATGCGTTGGCATACTTCACAATATCTTCGTGTTCGGTACTCTGGCTCACGCGCGTAAGTTCAATTCTATGAGCGCAATCAGTAGTTTGTTTCTGAGACTCATAAACAATTTTTTGCTACTGCTGCAGCCTCCCTCTTCGGCCCCTATTTCCAATTCCTATAGTAATTTCTAGGCTGACTATCTTTTCTATAAGCATTATAGTTTTTACAATCGATAGCTTTATGTCCTTCTCTTCCGCATTTAAAACACGTTTTTTGATTTCTTTATTTCTGAGGATTATGATGATTCTCATTTATATCCTTCTTTTCCTTTTTCGAAGAATCTTCTTTATTAACTGGTGATGTTAAATTCTTATTATGTGCCAGAAGGAAGTTTTCCGCTTCTTGGGCTATAGTGTCTAATTTGATTATTTTCCGTTCTCTTAAGAAAGTTGCCAGTTCTTTCAGACATGTATTCATAAATTGTTCCGCGACTATTAAATTAACAACATCATTAAAATCCTTATTAATTTCGGCGAGTTCAGCCCACTTTATCATATAATTCTTTAGTCTGTCTATAAATTGAATGAGTCGTTCATCATTAAACGCCTTGGCGCTCCTAAATTTCATTCTATAGCCATCTTCTGTAAGGTTATAGCATAATAAAAAAGCATTTTTCAATTTATCGTAATCTTTTGAATCTTCTTTTGGTATGCGCGAGTAAGTTACAAGAGCCTTTCCAGTCAACAGAGCACTGAGATGAAACGCCCAGTGTTTTATGTCCCAATCATTAACTTCTTCAAATCTTTCGAATCTCTCTAAATAGCAATCTATTTAATTCCTGTTATCAATGAAGGGAGGGAGTTTAGGCACCCTCGCCTTGACATCACTGTTGTTCGCGACTTGGTGCTGAATAGAGCTACCTGTTTGTAACTCGATCCTCCTGAGCTCCAGTTCATGTTCCCGTTGCGCGGCTTTATCCGCAGCCTCTCTCTCTCTCTTTCTCTCTGCTTCTTTTGCAACTTCTGCTGCTTCTCTCGCAGCTTCCATCGCAGCTTTTCTCTCTTCTTTAATGAGCTCTCTAGCTTCCTTCCTTTTCAGGCCTATCTCTTGGGCGATCTTAGCCAGTGCTTTGTAGTCCATGTTTCGATAATAAAATTCAACGTAAACCAGCTATTAATCTTCAATTCAATTCTAGAGGTTACCTCAATTAATGTAACTGTTTCGTTTTCAAAGATAATTCAGATAGAGACCCAATTTATTTCAACTTATTCTTTTCAGAGGGAATCTTTTCACAAGACAACGACCACAGTATGTATTCTCTTCCTTTAGAAACAATAATATCCCGGACACATCCCCCAATTTATTGTCACAAGATGAGGATACAATAGGTATACCAAGGTGACAATTCTCAGAGTTCTATAATATACACAATAATATCAATTGATTTATTTATATAAGCTTTAAGATTCTTCACAGGACAGCATTTTGGATATAAAGTAAAATATAGAACATCTAGTAATCTTCCCTCTGTAATAGCTGAATAATTCGTTTCTAAAGACATTGAATAATCCCTTATTCACATAGGTTTCTGCTGTCTCGATGGGACTTTTCAAATGAACAATCAATCTTATTAGATATTCCTCAATAATCGTTGGTTATCTTCCCTCGTTGTACGTCCTAAATATCAGTGAGTATGATTTATATAATTTTCCTTTGAAGAATTCAAAAAGTTTCACGTTATGGTCCTTCTCACTCTGAAGAAACAACTATTTAGAAGAGGTTATTTTCCAATCCTTAAAAAACTGCTAAGACAATTATCTTCCCAAAATTTACAGTTCATTCTTTTCTTAATGTTCTGAAAGAATATCTTAAATAGATGCAATATTTTGTGATAATAATTCTTCTTACTAGAATCTACACTGACGTGTCAGCTTCCATAAATTAATTCCAATCAAAATCAAAAAAAGAAGAAGAACGCGTGGAATTATATGACTTCTATCTAAACTTTTCTATTGTATCCAAAATATTATGGTGCGAAGTGATCTTAAGCATCTTTTTTTCATGGAAAATTTTATCTCAAAAATTTATTCTTCGTAAAATAAATTGAACTGCTCTTCAAACTGCAATAATAATTGAAGAATCCAAATATTTAGGTGACAAATATAATTATAAAGAACCATTAACATCTGAAAATAAACGATTTATCATTGAAAATGGACCTTGCCAACCTATGGGACCTTTTCCAAAAAATCAAGAGGGCCGATCTTTCAACTCTTGCTATTATAAGAACAATAATAAAACTGGAATAAAAATTTCAATAAATTGGTTATGTTTTTCAATGAATTTAAATGTGGCTTATTGCGAACCTTGTTGGTTATTCAACAGAACTTTTAAAATGAATCCTGGATTAATGGGTTTAATGATTGGCGCCATCTTTCGCAAAGCATTTTTAGACTTGAACCATTAACTGCTCATGTTGAAGCGTGCCAAAGGATGGTTTCATGGAAGAAAAATGCAAATATAGATAAGGATTTGGAGGAAGCTATTCGAAGAGAAATAAATTATTGGGTAAATATTCTGGAGAGAATAATTAATATAACTTTAACTTTGGCATCAAGTAATTTAGCCTTTAGGGGACATATTGAATCTTTAAATTCTTAAACTCCGGAAATTTCTTAAATATTGTTAAGCTACTAGCAAAATATGACAACATTTTAAATGATTTAATTAATTCTAAAAAGCATAAAACGAATTATTTAGGCCCCCAAATACAAAATGAAATAATTAACGTATTGGGCAACGAAGTAAGGAAGAATATTTAAAGATATAAGAAACTCCTTTTTGCTGTTATAAATCAGAACAGCACTCAAGATATAAGCAAAGATGACCTGTTAGCTATTCTTATTCGCTATGTTTATTCAAATAAATGAAAATGCAGAAACAGGAATTCAAATTCATGAACTTCATTTGAATTCTTTTAATATCGAGATCAAAAATCCTGAACTTTACAAAAATGTTGTATTAAACGTTTGTTCAAAGTATTTTACAAATGAACTCTGATATTTCTAAATGGACGGCGGCGACAGGCTACCAATGGGATCAGCAGAATATGACGGGGGCTTATAAATGTCTTTTCGTCAAAACAAATACTTAATGTGCCACAAACCTGCATTATAATATCACTGTTGCGCTCATACATTATAAAATGTTCTTGCGATGCAGTGTCTACATGTAACCAGAAAGTAAGAATTTTTTGAATTTGTAGAAAATGTTAACTAACTTATTGATAGCAAATAGCATA
>JABUQX010132650.1:7500-10000 GCA_015478945.1 Trachelipus rathkii | reverse complement strand
GAAATGATCAAGAGCGGAGGCGAGATGGTGATTGATTGGATTTGGAAGTTGTGTAATAAAGCGTTTATGGAGGTAAAGTGCCAAGGATTGGAGGAGAGCGGTAAGAGAACCCTTGGATAAGGGTAAGGGCAGAAAAAAAGGGAACTGGTAGAATTTATAGGGGATGATAAGTTTATGTGAGTGTTGTAGGGAAAGGATATGCTGGTATTTTGCGTCGAAAAGAGTGCGTCGAGTGACTGAAGGACGGATTGGTGAAGAACAAGGTGCGTTTTTAGGAAGTGGTAGAGAGGATGTGGGGATCAAATCTTTAACATGTGAAAACAAAGATTGAGAAATGAGGGAGAAGAAGAATAAATTACATTTAGGTTTTATGGATTTGCAACAGGCGTATGATAGCATTAATAGGGAAGCTCTATGGCAGGTAATTAGTGACATTATATGGTGTTGGTGTAGGCTTCTGAATGGAATTAAAAGTATGTTTGACGATAGTGAAGGGTGTGTAAGAATAAATGGTTTCTAATGGTGATTGGTTTAGGATTAATTAGCTGAGTGAGACAGGGTTGTGTTATGTCTCCTTGGTTGATTCCAATCTTGTATTATGGATGGGTTTATGAAAGAATTCGAGGTGGTGGGGATGGCAGGAATGGTGTTAGAATGATGGAGAATGGAGATAAGTGGAGGAGGTTGCCCTACCTATTATATGCGGATGATTTGGTTCTGTGTGGCGAATCCGAAGAGAGTTTAGAGGATTGTAAGAGAGATTTGGCAGGGTATGTAAAAGGAGGGCGTTTTTGAAAGTAAACGTAGATAAGAGTAAGGGATGGTTGTGAGTGAGGACAGGTCCTTTAGTGTGAAGTTATTTAGGATGGTGAGCAGCTGGAAGCAAGTGTCTAGTTTAATATTTAGGTAGGTGTTGGATGAGAAAGGGAATGATGATGCAGAGTGTAGTAGGAAAGTTGTTCGAATGGCAGGAAGGTTGCTGCGTGCATGAAACGTTGGTGATGTAAGGCGACTAAGTCGCTGAGTTGCGCTAGGGGTCTTTTAATGAAGGGTATGTTGTTACCTGTGTTATTTATTGTATAGTGAGACTATGGTCTGGAATAAGAAGTATAGATCTAAAGTTCAATGTGTTCAGATGGACAATCTTAGGGGCATGCTAGGTGTGAGAAGAATTAATAAAATGAGGAATGAACTTATTAGAGAGTTGTGTGGTGTGAAGAAAGGGGTAAATGAGAGAATAAATGAAAGTATGTTGAGATGTTGGTCATGGGGGAAGGATGATATAGTCGCGTTGGTAAAAGGGGGGGTATAGTTGGTGAGTGGGTTGGGAACCGACCGGCTGGGAGACCGAAGAGAAAGTGGATTGAGTCGGTGAACGAATGTCTGAAGGAGAGAAATGTGAGTTTGGCAGAGGCGAGAATAAAGGTGCATGATAGGAGAGAATGGCGGGGTTTTGTATGGGGGCATGGTTGTGGCCTACCTGGGCCAAGGGATGAACCCTTACATTGACGATTTACCATAGTGAGGGTCCGTCGCGGTCCCATGAAGCTCTAGGGTAGATTTTCTGTCTGTGACGAGTTTTCACTAATTAATGGTACAGAGGGGGCGGTAAGGCTGGGCTTTCTTTTCGACATTTGTCATATTCTCCTACTGCTTTTCTTTTCCGATGCTTGTAGCGCACCTTACTCCCAATCTTGGGAAAAAAAGGTAGATAAAGAAAGAAAGAAAGAAAAGGAAAGTAAACCCACGCTGTCCCTTGCCTAAGGCAATTCCCTCAGGTGGGCGCAAACACGGGATTTAAATAGAGGAATATTGAATATTGCAAGGAAAATAGAAGAAGGCAAGGAGTTCCACAAATCAGATGTGGCTGGAAAGAAGGAGGTACCACCAGGGCTGCGGAGTCGGAGTCGGAGTCGGAGTCGGAGTCGGAGTCGGAGTCGGAGTCGGAGTCGGAGTCTTGGAGTTGGAGTCTTGGAGTCGGAGTCGTGCAATTTTCAAGGAGTCGGAGTCGGAGTCGAAAATTATGTGTAAGTGGAGTCTTAGTCGGAGTCGGAGTCGAAAATTCCTGTGCAAGTGAGTCGGAGTCGGGAGTCGAGTAAAAAAAAACGAGGAATTATATTCTATATTATGATTATTTATTATTATTATTATTATTTATTATTATTATTATTATTATTATTATTATTATTATTATTATTATTATTATTATTATTATTATTATTATTATTATTATTATTATTATTATTATTATTATTATTTTTATTTATTATTATTATTATTATTATTATTAATTATTATTATTGTTATTATTATTATTATTATTATTATTATTATTATATTATTATTATTATTATTATTTTATAATTAATTAAAAAAGTTAGTTTATAATTTTAGGAAATGGAAGTTTCATTTTGTTTCTTTCAAATTTTGCAATTATTATATATTATATATATATATATATATATATATATATATATATAAAATTTTATATATCTACTTA
>JABUQX010132650.1:0-2500 GCA_015478945.1 Trachelipus rathkii | reverse complement strand
GGACACCTGAGAGGAGAAGGAGGAGGATGAGGAATACCAGAATCGTCCAGGGTTGAGTTAGAGGAAAATAGGAGAGCCGAAGAGATTGGCCTTTTCAGTTGGAGAATTAGCAACAGAACCATCAGATCGAATAAGAGGAGGAAGAAAAGACAGATTTACAGAAGTTGTTAGCGATGTTTTGGCATGAGGCCAGAAAGATTTGTCAGTTAGGAGAACCCAAGGGAGGTTAAGCGCACTTTCGTTTATGAAAGCCCGCCTTTGCTTCGGTCGAAGAAGGTATCCCTGCAAACCGATTTCTAGCTGAATGAAATTTAGCAAGAGTGATAGTGAGAACGAGAATTTTTCCACTCCCGATACGCACTGTCTCTAAGCCTGAATGGCCATCACGAGAACAAGCACGATCGAAAACCATGGGGATTATGAGTGAGAGAAAGATTTATCGAATAAGAATGAACCTGCTCATCCCCGTCAACGATTACAGCTCCACCTTAACGTCAGGAGGCTAAGCATCACCAGAGACAAAGCAGTCAATTCCAGTTATAGTTAGCGTAGAAGCAACGCCATGCCCCCCCAATCGGCGCGATCAAAGTGCCAGAAAAAACCGCATAGAGGTTGGAGCTGTTGGAGAGAAAGTAATAAAATTAAGAGATATAAGGTTGTGTTCAGATTTACCAATAGGAGCGAACGAGGGGGTGTATTTATAGAGAGAAGAACTAGTGGAAACATAGGTCAATTGTGTTCAAGAATTGGTTGCGGACGATCCGGAATGTGTGTGGGATCCCTATTTAGTTGCTTCAGATCGTTCAGAATGCTGAATGATTCGGCCTCCTCCCCTCCTGGATCAGTATGAGAGGACCTCAACCACTCATCCTGGTTTTCATTGAAATCCCCTAAATAGAGGACCTCAGTATTTGGATGAAGAAGATATAACAGTCTCGTGAGAAGTAGTAAGATATTCAAAGAAAGAGTGAAAATCTGTTCTGTTAGGAGAACAGTAGCAGAAGCACAAGATTATTGTAGTAGAAGGAAGAAAGATTTTAAGCCACAGAATATCGAAGTTAGGAGATTCAAGATTCTCGAGACGTGTAACAGAGTGTTTATGTTCACATTAGGCACATTACTCCACCCTTTAACGGAAACATATGAAAAAGAGTTTAGTAGTTAGATATATTAACGAGTTTAGAGAGAATTCTTAGCCATCTGGATCTCAGACATGAGTTAACGTTAGGGTTAGAGTTTTAGAGCAGGTGGTATTCCACGGATTTGCAGAGTTAGGAGAGTACCGCGGATGTGTAAAGTCAATAGAAAGCCCGCGCCTGCGCAAATCTGCCATCACACACACACACACAACCACAACAACAACAACAAAAACAACAGACAAAAACAGACAGACAAAAAACGAAAGTTAAAATTGGATTAAAATTATTCACTCACTAAAAAACGTAAATGATTAAAATGCTAAAACCGTTTTTACAATAAGTATGTAAAATTAAAAAAATTAAGAAAGTTAAAAACACGAATTCACACCCCCTAACAAATTTACGAAAAAAAAAAAAAAAATTACAATTATTCAACATAAAACTAAATAAGTATAAATTAAAACAATATGTAACCAAATACGTAAGTTGTTGTGCCAAAACCCTTTTAAAATAAATAAAAAAATAAACACTAAAAAACTAAAGTTAAAAAGACGAAGAAAATACTTTTTAATATATTTCTCTATATTCTCTTTATAATTCCAACAGAGTAGGGATAAGAAGTTTTGGTAATTGTGGAGTATTACTCACTTGGGTTCACGTAAATACTCTATTAAAACTATAATTTAATTTAAAATATTAAAACTATAATAGTTAAAAACAATTAAAACAGGGGAGCACTTAATGAACAAAAACACACTTAATGGGAAAAATAACTAAAACATTATGAACACTAATCAACCCATTGGAGCTCCGGCAAAACACAACTTATCAACAAACACAGTCTAAACACACAGCCTCCCTTATATATATATATATATATAATATATATATTATATATATATCATATATAATATATATATATGATATATAATAGTATATATAATATATATAATATTATAATATATATAAAATATATATATACTATATATAAATTAAAAAGTATATATATATATATATATATATATATATATATATATATAGTATATATATATATATATAATATATAATTATATATATATAATATATATAATTATATATGTATATATATATATTATATATAATATATAATATATATATATTATATATATATATATATATAATATATATAATAAATATATATATATAAATAATATATAGGTATATATATATATGTATACATATATATAATATATAGTATTATTATATATATATATATATATATATATAGTGATATATATATATATATATATATATATATATATATATATATATATATATATATATATATATATTATATTAATATATATATATATATCTCTCTC
>JABUQX010132649.1:12500-22593 GCA_015478945.1 Trachelipus rathkii | reverse complement strand
GATTCAGCAATGATCGCTAACAGATGTTAATTGCGTGTCTGTTTGCGTGATTCTTTTGCTTTTTATTGGCTTGGTGTATTTCTGCCTTTAGCAAGCCATTCATGACATAGGCTCTAAATTCATTTTAACCCTGCTGTAAAAAACAAACGTGGTTCAAGAATTATGTTTTGTATCTAAGGTTAGAAAAGTTGATATTGTACATGCGTCATCGTTTTGCAGAGTTGAAATCTATTATCTATCTCAAGCATGAGTGCCTCTGTAATCTCCTTGAAAGTCCTCCTTGGCTTTAATATATATATATATATATATATAATATATATAATATATATATTATATATATATTAATATATTATAAGTATATAGTATATATATATATATATATATAATATTATATATATATATTATATATATTAATATATATATATTTATATATATAGTATTATAATATTAAAATTATATATATATGATATATATATATATATATAGGTTATAATATAATAATAATTAAGGAGTGCACCACCGTTTCTCATAATCATGAGATGAATACTTACCGCTGATCCGCCAAAATTAATGCGGAATGCGAGTGCGGGATGCGGATAGTGGAAAAAATGATGCGGATATCCGCATATGGGGATGCGGATCCCTACACAACCTCTAATATTTTAATAATAATAATAGATAATAAATATATATAATAATAATAATAAATAATAATGTAATAGATAATAATAATATATAATGAATAATATAATATAATAATTAATAATAAATAAATACAACAACAACACAAACAACACAACAACATCAACAAACACAACAACAACAATAAACTTCCAACACGAACAACATTATTATATATTATTATTATTATTATTATATTATTATTATATTATTATTAATTATTATTTAATATTATTATATTAGTTATTATTATTTTATTATATAATTATTATTATTATTATTATTATTATTCTTGATTATTATTATTATTATTATTATTATTATTATTATTATTATTATATTAGTATTCATTATTAATTATTATTATTATTATTTATTATTATTGATTATTTATTATTATTAATTATTAATTTATTATAATAATTATTATTAATGATTATTAATTATTTATTATTATTATTATTATTAACTTATTATGTATTATTATTATTATTATTATTAATGATTAGTATTATTATTACATTAGTTTTAGTATTAGTATTATATTTCTTTTTTTTCATATATTATGTAATTATTATTATTATTATTCTTATTATTATTTTATTATTATTTTTTTTGAGATTATTATTATTTTATTATATTACTATTATTAGTTATATTATTATATATTATATTACTTATTATTGATTATTTATTATTATTATTATTATTATTATTATTTATAATTGAATTTTGATTTTTTTTTTATAAGTTTTTTATTTTATTCTTCTTTTATTTTCGATTATTGCTATATTACGGGAGTATTTTTTTTTTGAAATAAACTCCAACCACGCTTAGCGAGGGACGTGGGATGATATAGAGGAGGGGGGGGCCGAAGTCCCAACCCGGATAAAAAAAATAATACTAATCAAAAATGGTAAACATATTAATTTATTATTATCATGTCGTCTCCACAAACTTTACGTACATTCATCATTTGAAGCTGAAAGTAAATAGCCTAAGCTTTACTCATTTGTTAAATACTAGTGGGGTGGAGAACGCACGAAAAATATATAATCAATTTCTTTTAACTTCTGTTTAATAGAAATAAATTCATTTGAAAATCCAGCATTACTAATGTATTTATCCTATATCGTTAATTTTAATAAATAAATTATTTTACATTTTTTCATTCATCTTCGTTCCTGGAGTCAACATTCTTATAATAATCCTGATATATATATATATATTATATAATAGATATATATATATTAATATATAGTAATATATATATATATATATATATAATATATATATATATATTATATATATAATATATAGTACCATATATTATATATATTATATATATATATATATATAATATATATATTATATATAAAATAAATATATATATATAAGTATATTATATAATATATATAGTATATTATACTATTTATTATATATATATATATATATCATTATAGTATATATATTATATATAATATATATGATATATATATGTATATATAAGTATATATATATATATATATATAGTATATAGTACTATATATACTATATATCAGGCCAGCGTCTGGATTAGCCAATGTATCTTAAAAACTATTATGCTACAGGAAAAGGAATACTTGCTGGAATGCTGGTACAAATTTAGTAATGATAATGAATAAAAAAAAAAAAAAAAAAAAAAAAAAAAAAAAAAAATTAAAAAACTACAATAGCTACAGAAAAAGCGAATACATTTTTGGGAATCGCTGGTAAAAATTTCACAATAAGAAAATGTATAAAAAAAAAAAAAAAAAAAACAAAAATATTGTTAATAATGTATAGTTATATGATTAGATAGGCCTATTTAGAGACCTTTTATTGGTTCTCGTTAAAAGATAAATAGACTTTCTATTAAATTTTGCTTTATACGGCCCACGTAGGGGCGTCGAGCCGACGGGGAACATAAGGGGGGGACGTTTTCCATACCACGTAGAGGAGGGGCGGAGGAACCCCCGCGAACCCCAAATTCGAAAGAGCGGGGGTTCCGGAACCCTCACCGGAGGGGGGGGAATTAGCCTACCCCGTAGTTCCCCGGAAGGCGAGAGACCCCGACTCCTGCCATCGGTGCGGTAATCCTGTGGGGTATTCTTTAGTAAAAAGAAAAAAAAAAAAAAATATTTAATAGAAAGTCCTATTTATTTTACGAGAAACGTATAAAAAGGTCTCTAATAGGCCTTCTTAATCATGATTACTATGTTATTAAAACAATGAATTTTTTTATTTTTGTTTTTTTTTTCACATTTCCTAGTGAAAATTTTACAGGATGTCCAAAAATCAATTTTTCGGTACAGCTATTGTAGTCTTTTGAGATATATATTATATATAAATATTATAATATTAGTATATATATATATATATATATAATATTATATATATATATTTTAATATTATATATTAGTATATATAATATATATATAATAGTATTATATGATGTATATATATATACTATATATATATATAATTATATATGTTTTTTTTCTTTTTGTTTTACATTTTTAGGGCTAAAATTGGCCAAGGCATTCTCAGGACAAGTATCGTATTTACTGTAAGCATTAATAGTTTCTTAAGATACTAATATGAAGTGCTAATCCAGAGCGCTTGACCAAATATATAGTATATATATACTATATATTATATATATATATATATTATATATATATATTATATATATATATATATAAATCTACTATATATCATATATATATATATAGTATATAAGTTATATATATAAATATTATAGTATAGTATATAATACTATAAATAAGATTGTAAATGTCATTATAGGACACAGATTATTTGTTCCACCTTCGATCCTATAAGATAAACTAAAATCATACCTACAAACAAGTATTATACACGATTATTGCTTTTTCTATACAAATCTATTTTCGTCCCATAAAACTTATATTACCAACTAATTGAAAACCTTTTTACTTTTTAATTGTGTTGGAAACCAATGATTCGCGTTTCCATGAATTTTAAATTCAGAGTTATATTATAACAAAGAAAAACACGCAGGTTATTTTCATACCATGAGCTATATACTTTATTCATACTATCCATTGAAGCCCATTTCACATACATAGACAAAAGAAGAAAGGAATAATATGCATATTATATATATATATAATATATATATATTATATATATAATATAATAATATATATATATATATATATAGTATTATATATATATATATATATATAAATATATAATATATATGTATAGTATAATATATATATATATATATATAATATATATATCATGTATAGTATTATATGATATATATATATATATATATATATATATATATATAATATTATATAATATTACAGTTGTCACCGCCACTCTCGGGAGGAGCCCTATTCAAGGAGGGGTGTTGCATGCTCAAAATTTCACCCTCTAGCGCAAATTACGTAGATGAGCACAGACGCAGTATTTCAGTGAGAGAGATTAAATTCAGCAAGAAACAAGAAGATGGAAGATAGTTCCACAGAACTTGAAGGTGGCAGGAAAAGAAAGGAAGTCCGCAGCGACATAGCCTGGGAGTTAACAAATATTACATAAACCTGCGCAGACACAGCACCTCTTGTGCTACGAGGGCGTCTTGAAGGTGGTGTTTGGCGAGTGGAAGGTTCCCTCGAACACCTACTGCTGCGGTACCTATAGTAAAGAGATTAGCAACAACATCGTGCCGCAAATAGATACCCCCGTCAATGTGCTGGAAAATACAGAAAAGTTATTGCCTTTTGGTTTTTGGACTCTGACCCTGTCAAAAAGCCGGTGAAACCAGAGCCCCCCCAGATACTACGAACGACTTCATACAAGGGCGGAGAGACCTTATAAGCTAGAGTAAAACTGAGGAAGAAATAAAAAAATGTCTCAAGTCGACGAACTCTCAGTTTCTTTGAGGCCCCCGCGCTAGCAACCGTTGTGATGTGAAGGTTTCCAAGACATTTTTGTTTGTGTTAAGGGCAAGGATGTTTATATTGACAACAGGAGAGACATGAGAACCGTCGAAAGAGATAGGAAAGTTAGAAAGGTGTTTTAGAGATGGAGATTTGTAGAAGTTGGGGTTTTAAAGACATTGAATTCACAAGGTTGAGACGATCGCACCTGGAAATTCTATCCAGATCAGCGGAGAATAGAAGTCCGGCAAAGAATTAAGACGAGGGGCAATCTTGAAGTTAAAGAGGTAACAGAATTGAAAAGAGTTGCAGAAAGAAGGGTCGAGTCATAGGCATATGTCAATAGAATTAGATGTGCAGGTGAGAAGATCATTAATGAAAAGTTTGGAATACAAGTTGAGATAGGGGCAAAAATCCTGAAAAGGAAACCACTATTTGGGCAGAAGAAAAATAAGTCGCTTCCATCAGACAAAGAGCCGATATTGAAGCTAAACTTGAAAGAAAGCTAGACATAAGTAAATTAAGAGAAGGAGAAAACCCAAAGGAGGGGAGCTTGGAGGAAGTGAAACGAGCCATACCCGGTTAAATGCTTTGAATATTTCAAGCGCCACTACGCAAGTCTCCCCGTAGTTCCTAAGAGCGGGAAACCATAAATCGGTTAAATAGGAAAGTATATCGCCAATAGACCTCGCGAGCCGAAAGACAAATTTCGTTTTATTATTAGCAACTCCAAGGATATTTGATGAGATTCCTCTTTTACAGCCTCCTTTGTTCTGTGGATACAAATTTTAATCATAAATCTGTCTTATATATGATTTTTTTTTCTTTCAATATGTTATTATAAAATTATTTTTTTGTAAAATAATTTTCTTTTTAAAATTAGATTATATTTAAATAACGGTACTTTATTAAAGCAACGGGCAATAAAAAGTTTAAACTTTGTAAAATTGATAAAACTTAGAAATGTATTTTATGATCCAATTGAAAATTCAGAAATAAAAGATTTTATATATTTTAAACTAAAATTTGAGGTTTCATAAAGTCAATTTTGAGTACTTTTTATTATCTGCTTTAAATGAGATTTTCTTAAAAAAAAATTTTATTAGAAATTTATTGAGTTAAATAAAAATTAAAACAATACCAAAGGCTAGATGCATGGCAGGGTGGCATGTATGAATGGCAGACTGCTCGCTGAAGCGCTCGCTCTAAATTCGCACTGAGCGCGAGCGGTGCCATTAACAACATATTCTGTTAGTTCCATATATATGTTACTGAGTATGGGAGACAGTGGGGATCCCATCGATTTTGTAAAGTTTGTTTGTAATATTGCCATTAAAAAATAAAAGAAGTTATATTGTAATGAAGAGTTTAATGAGCTGTTTTAATATATATGAAACGGGAAGGCCAATCTCTCATTACAACATAACTTCATTAAAATGAAAGAAGTTATGTTGTAATGAGAGATTAATGAGCTGTTTTAATATATATGAAACGGAAAGGCCAATCTCTCATTGCAACATAACTTCTTTCATTTTTAATGGAAATATTACAAACAAACTTTTCGGCCTGAGTGTGGGATCCCACTGTCTCCCATATCTCAGTAACAATATATAATGGAACTAGACAGAATTTTAATTTTACAACAAACTCCCCCTATTAACAATAGTTTTGATTACGATATGTAGACGTGAAAAAATTGTTGTCCATCAAAAAACAAATTCCCATACAACCCTAATGATGTCTCGACACTATATTACTCTAATTCATGCTCTTCTGAACAGTTACAGTATATACGATAGAGAATGCCATTCCAACATCTTACGCCTTCGCTCGATACCTCTTCAGCAATGGATAACATTACTTTATGCATTTTAGTTGCTAATATAATAGGGAAACACATGTCGCGCTAAACTATATACATCTGGCTATCTAAATCATTTCCCCAACACCAAATGCTGTTCTGGTCATCATCTATGTTCTCGTGCCTTTCGTATGAGTGCTCCTCAGAGCCCCCTCTAGCATCACAGAAACTAAATATCGCAAATGACTTTCACATCCGACTTTGACTACTCTGAGTTTTTTCAATCCAAAACATTTAACAAAGCAAAAAAGAGGTCTTGGATATGCAGCTTGTTCCGCGAAAATTTAGGCCAACAACTCCTTTTTACGCCAATGCCTCAGTTACACATTATATTCGTTAAAAACAAATATTACAAAAAATATTACCCTCATTTCATCAAATAACATCCCTTAAAAAACATTCTCAAACCAAACTCCAAAAACGAAAAGAAAATCTTCCCCAAAGCTGTATATCACATCCCCTGCAATACATGCAATAAAACATATATAGGGGAAACACAAGATGTTGGCAAAGAAGAAAAAGATCAAAAAGATGACTGCCAAGGACAGCTAAATTTCAGTCTTTAACTGAGGTCATCTATTCTCAGGCGTAACACACGTGCCACTTCTATCCTCTCGGGTCGAATTTCACACGCAATATAAAGATGATCAAGAATAAATCACAGACGAACCTCGCAATCATCGGAAATCTTTTGCCAGTGGTTACTATAGATAAGCAATAGGATGTGAGAAGAGTATACGGGGCGCTGGTGAATAGGACGAGCTGACGAATGATAGCAATGCAGTGCGATTAGAGTGAGGTCGCCCCAGGGTACAGCCAGGTGACGAGAGTATGCAATGAAGAGTAGAGCTTTGCTATGATACGTGAAACGATGAAAGTGTGTTCGGATATTATCCTGACAATCAATGCATAGTTGCAGTCACACATAAAGGTACGAGTCTGGCGTGGCGACAAAGTGAGCAACACCCGGGCGATGTTAGTGATCAGCGATATTTGATGGATATAAAGAAGTAGAATGTATGCATGACCCGGATCAGAGAAGACTGCGAACACGTTCAGAGTGTAAGACAAGGTCGGTGAGCCGATCGGTGCATTGAACTGATGAAAATCAACCGGACAAGAAAAGCGTGACCAGGAGTTTGATGACCTTTTTGACCCTGGAGAAGAGGTATGTCTCCACCCAGTAGGAAAGCTGTGAGGGATAAGGTTGGAGCGCCGTTTCGTCCGAGGGATGAAAATTGTCAGCGCTTGTGGCGTGTTAGGAGAAATAGTTTATTTCATCCTACGAAAAAAAAAGTGTCTTTAACCGGAAGTTTTTTTAATAGCTACTGTGGCGTGATCACACGTTTAGTAATGAATGAATGACAGTAAAAGCATAATCTAAGAGAGAATCCCAATGGGCTGGTCCGCTCACTCAGTAGAAGTAATATAGTATCAGCTGTCGACGTGATGACAAAGTAGTTCTTGAAATTTATATATATATATATTATAATATCAAGGGATATATGTAGTATATATATACTATTATAATATTTAAATACTATATTAGTATTTTATATATATAGTATATAATATATATATAGCTAATATATATAATATATATAATATATATATAGTATAGTATATATATATATACTATATAATATATTTATTTAATACAACTATTCTTCTAGAAATCAATGTATTTTCTAAAAATCTTCTTTCGAAGAATTTATTTAAAATGGAATTAATTAAATGTATTCCTTTTTTAATTTAAATTATTTAATTATTGAAATCAATATTTAATTTTCATCTAGTTTAAGAACTTTTCAGTGTTTTTTGAACTTGCAATTTTCTAATTTTAGCCTAACGCCAGGCCCCGGCAAAATTTCCGCCCCGGTCGGTCCCTAAAGTCGACACTTACAGAAAAATCAATTACATATTTAGCACTCAACTTCTTAGAAGCTTATTACAAAAAAATTATTGGGGGACGAAGCCCGACCGGGGGTGGACAGAGGGGGTATTTTTTTCCATACCCCTAGGAGAAGGGGCGAAGTTAACCCGCGCTACACCAAATACCATCAGCGGGGGTCCTTAGTAGTCTTATCCCGGAGGGGGTGTGGGATAATATGGTCTTGTATCCTTATTTTTCCTGTCGTTTCCTGCCGGAAGGAGAGAACCGACTCCTAACCATCGTTTGCAGTTTACCCTTGGGTATTCCTTTAGGTTAGAAACACCCAAAAAAAAAAAAACAAATATACTAAAAAATTTACTTTTAAAAAATTAATTTAAAATATTCGCACTATTTTCTGTAGTTCCGACTTAATTCTTGTTAGTACATATACTAGCAATATATTAAAAAAAAAACAAAAAAAAATTTAAATAACTGACGACAGTCGTAAAACGGAAAAGGTCCAATATATTTTTGAATCAGGTTCGTTACCAATTATTAATTGGATTGTTAGGATCATATGACTGAAAAATATTAAAAAAAAAAAAATCCAAACGAACGGAGTCGAAAACCAGAAACAGGTTTATATATATATATATATATATATATATATAAATATTATATTATAAATATATAGTTATTAAAACGGTATAAGTATGTAAGTATAGTCATTAATATATATATATAAGTATATATATAGTATATAATATATATATATATATATATATATTTAATATATATAATTTGGATTGATTCACGTATAAATGCGGTAAATTTGTACCCCTGAAACTTCAATATTTTATATGAATTCCAACAATCACTAAATATTAATACTTTCAGTTTAATTTTACCTTTAAATGCAAGGCGATAACTTCAATCGCATCGAGAATAGCAATTCGTAATAATGAAAAAATAATATCATATAAAAATGTAATATTTTACCTAATCTAACGTAAACTAACCTAACCTAACTTAATCTAACGTAACCTAACCTAACTTAATCTAACCTAACTTAACCTAACCTAACCTTGCTTAACTTAACCTAACCTAACTTAACTAACCTAAACTAACCTAACCTAATCTTAAAAAGTCAAAAATAATCTAACATAACAACTAAGCTAAACATAATCTACGACGTAGCAATTCAAAATAATGTAAACAACCTTACATAACCTAACATAATCTAACCTAACAAAAAAAAAATAACCTAACCTAAGCTAACAAGATAAAAAAGTAACAATATATATATATATATATTAATATATATCTAATATATTATATATATATATATAATATAACATATATATATATATATTATATAATATAATAAATATATATATATAATATATATAATATATATATATATGATATTATATATATTATATAATATTAACTTTCTGAAACAAAAAAGTAATTAATAACAAGTTTTTGAGCTTCACCAACACAAATATTTAAAATGTTATTTAAAATTTTTATAATTTTTATAGGTATATTTGATATCATAATTAATTCGATTTTCCAATATATCGTATCACATTCCAAACTTTACTTAAGACCATAATTATTTACATGAGGTAAGAGAATTTTATTATTTACGTTTTCATTTTTAATGTTAGCTTAATCTATGGAAATTAAATATCTTAGAATATGTTAGGTTACATTAGGTTAGGT
>JABUQX010132649.1:0-2500 GCA_015478945.1 Trachelipus rathkii | reverse complement strand
TATATATACTTACTTACTTACTTTTTTTCTCGTCCCCTGGCCACGCTCCCTTCAGATTGGCCACACCTCGCTAAGATATCCCGTCGCCGAGGTCGGTTTCCTCCAAAAATCGCTTAAATTTGCGGTGTCCCAGATTGCTCTGGGACGATGGTTAGTTGGACACTCTCGGAGGAAGTAAGACACAGTCTCCGGGGCCTGGTTGCATTTTGCGCAGATATTTGAAGAGGTCTGGTTAAGCTTAAACCTGTATTTGCAGTATTGCAAGTTTGGGTGGTGGTCACATCTAAGTTTGGCCAAAGATGATAGGACTGTTACAGGAAGAGAGTCGAATTCAGATGCAATTTCTGGTGGATATTCATTTAGTATATGGTTTCTTAAATAATTTTCAGTTATGTGCGTGTGTATTTGTTTTGTATAAGAGGTTACCCTGTGGTGACCGGATGTAATTTAGGATTTGTTTGTATAAGGCTGGGGAAGATGGAAGCTGTTTTAAAGAGTGGTTGGTAGTGTTGGAAAATGAAGTGTGGCATGGGTGATGAGGTGTTTGTATTTTTAGCGTAGAACTGTGTGCCTAACATCTCTAAATGTTTATCTATGGGTATTATTTTTGCTTCTTCGTGTAAATGTTGTTGTAGAGTTGTAATTGTGCAACCTGTTATAATTCTGAGTGCCTTGTTTTGGGTGGTTTTAAGTTTTCTTTTGTTTCCCTTGGTTAATAATAGCTGCAACATAGGTGATGCGCAACTTAGTGTTGAGCGGATGTATTGTTTATATATGGTGATAGATATTTGTTTAGTGTTGTTAATGTACGCGCTAGCCATGTTTCTTAATATGTTTAGTTTCCTATTTGCTGATGTTGTTATGTTTTCAATGTTTTTTGTGAAAGTTAGGTGTGTTCAGTGTTACCCCAAAAATTTTGGGTATTTTGTTTATTGGGATAGCTATGTTGTTTAAACAGATTTGGGTGTGAGTACTGCCAAGTTGGTTTTCTGTTGTAATTAGTGTGATGGATGATTTGTTATGTGATGCAGACATTCCGTTGTTAGTTAGCTAAGTTTGAATTTAGTTGATGTATTGTTGAGTCAGAAGAATTGTAGTGTTTAGGTTCGGGGTTGTGGTGGTTATGGTGATGTTATCTGTGTAGGTTGTTATATTTGTGTGGTGTGTTTGTGGTTTTGGTATATAAATATATATATATATATATATATATATATATATATATATATATATATATATATATATATATATATATATATATATATATATAACTGCTCATATACTAACTATATATATATATATATATATATATATATATATATATATATATATATATAAATATATATATATATATATATATATATATATATATATATATATATATATATATATATATATATATATATATATATATATATATATATATATATATTTGTGTATGTGTGTGTGTGTATATATATATATATATATATATATATATATATATATATATATATATATATATATATATATATACCATTAAAGATTTTCCTTTTTAATTTCATTTTCGCATTTTTTGGCACCAACTTCAATAGTTTTTATTTTTCTTTTCTTCAGTATTTTTTCGAACTTTTTACTAAAGTTTTATTTTTACTTTATTTTTCCATTTTTTTTATTCCATTTTCCGACATAATTATTTGTATTTTTCATATTTTTTATAAAAAGTTTCAAAATCTGAATATTATTTTCGAAAGTGTGATGAAACAGTAGGGCTGAAAAATTTTTAAAATTTAAGTCTACATTTCCGTTATATTTTTATAATAATATTTTTATTATTATATTCAATGAAATACAATTTTTCATTCGTTCAACCTTTGCGGTTTTTTCCTAGTATTAAGATGCAAAGTTGAAATTTGTATTTTTTTTTCAAAATGTCAAAAATGCGTTAGGAAGAGAACCGATAAGGGATATTTCAATTTCCAGGGATAAAGGAGGATTTATTGTCATAATTAACGGCATTCTGGGTTGAAACCAGGGTTGTGGAGTCGGTTCAAAAATTTTCCGACTTCGACTCCGACTCCACCCTCTTCAAAATTACCGACTCCGACTCTGACTCCACCCTTTTCAAAATTGCCGACTCCGACTCCGACTCCGACTCCTACTCCACTTTCTTCAAAACTACCGACTCCCCGACTCCGCGACTCCGACTCCGACTCCGACTCCACAACCCTTGTTGAAACAAAAGGTGAATTTGATTTTCGGATTTTAAAACGACGGATATTCCTGAAGGTGATGTCTCTACGCCGAGTAAACAAAAACAAACAGAGTTAAACCAAGGTCCATAACTTTTACCTGAAGAGAAATATAAGAGAATGTACTCCATCTATATTCTGCGCGCACCGATCGACCCTTCCTGCAGAGGCAATAAATATCAACATCTTTATTCTCAAATCACATTATATTAACAATCAAAATTCTCCTTCATTATTTTCCCCCTTAAAGGGACGGTACTGGCAAAATATTT
>JABUQX010132648.1:10000-19710 GCA_015478945.1 Trachelipus rathkii | reverse complement strand
CGGTCTACCAGTCTGTTCGATTCCCAGACACACTCTACACTATATATCCCTTAACAATCGACTATCATTTCCATGCCTTTCCACTGATGAAACATTCAAATCGTACTTATATTATTATTCTCTAATTTAACGTCCACACTCACACATTCTCAAATACGGTTCATTTCTCATATCAATCTTCTCACCACCTAACACTACCCCTAGAGGTTGCCATCTAACCCATTTTACTTTAGATCTATACTCTTATTCCAAAGCCATAGTCTCTACTACTATAACATAACACAGGTTAAACAACATACTCTCATATTATTAATATATATGTTACATTTATAATATAAAATTATAATTTACCACAATTATATATATATATCTTTGGTTAAAGGATATATCTGTAGGTAGAAAAAAAGGTATTATTTATATATTATATTATAAATATAATATTTTATATATATATTTTAGTATTATATATTATATATATTTTCTCTAATATTACTACAAGCTAATATCTATATAAAAATAAAAATAAAAATATTATATATGTTTATTCATCTACTATATATATATATAATATTATTATATATATATAGTTTATATATAGATTTTAGATAATATATATTATATAATTATTTTGTTATATATATAAATATATTATAGTAATATAAGGTTTATATATACTAATTCTATATATATATATATATAATTAGTATATCATTATATTTATATATACTATAAATATAGATATTTATATATACTATACTAATGATATTATATATTTCATATAGAGTAATTTTCTAGAGTGGTGGCGTCTCGGTAGTCTGGGAAGTCGCAGAGATTCGGTAGTCGGAGCTCGGAGTCGGTCTTCAGTCGGTAGTCGGAGTCGGCGAGTCGGGATCGTAGTCGAGGTAATTTCAAAAGTGTGCAGAGAGTCGGAAGCTGCCGTTATATTCAAGACGGCGTAGTCGGTGATAATCTCGGAGTCGGAGTCGAGTGTAGATTTTCATAGAGGGTGGAGGTCGGTGAGTTCGTAGTCGGAAGGTCGCGAAAATTTTTAAGCCGACTTCCAAACCACTGGTCACACCCAGCTTAAGCAGTGTCAAAGCTTTGTTGCGAACTTACTGATCTTATTATGAGTTTGTGTTAGAGTTGTTGCCGGTCGATCTATGCAATATGAATTGCTAATATAATTGCCAATTATTTCGTAGAATTTTTAACTTGTACAAATCTATTTCAAAATAAAACATCTTTATTTTTCCGGCTAATATATAAATCGTCTTCCAGACTATCTTTTTTAAAAACAAGTAATTATTTTGCCATATAGTAAGTAGGTAGTTATATGATATATTATATATTATAATATATATAGGATTAATATATATTAGTATTATATTATCTATATATATATCATATTATAGTGTGTATATATATAATACTATAATGATATATTATGATTAGATATATTTATATATAGTATCTATAAGTGGCGTATCCAGGGGGCGCCAGGGAGCCATGGCCCCCCCGAAATTTTCTAGACACTAAAACATTTAAGCTATCATTGAGGGAGAAAAATATAAAGTGCAGAGGTTTAAATTAATTTTGATATTTAATTCGTCGCTGTCAGGAAACAAATCGTCGTTAAGTCTTTAGTTAAAACTAAACTTTGAAGCCATCAAGAGTAAATGCAACTAAGAAATGTATCATGCGAAGTTTTGAAGAATTGTGTAAGCGTATCCAGAGCGGAGATCATTGAATAATGCTTACTCAAGATTAAACTACAGTTCCAAATAATCAATAGATCAGCCCACCATTTCCTACTTGCTAACCCCCTCAAACATATTATTTATACGTATTAGCATTTTTAACCAATTTTTGATGATTTAATCATCCCAACATTTAGAACTACGTAGAGTTTTAACTCGATATAAAGAAGTTATTTTTTATCCTGCAATTTGTTCATACCGCAACAGGTGTTGTAATGGCTATCATGCAAATAATATAAAGATTGGTAACGATTTACAAGGAAACCTCGAAAGCTCTAATAGAAGATTGTAAAGCGAGAATGGTGATTTATGTGTAAGTGGAGAATGGCATTACACGCAGCAGATTGTCCAAATAAAACAGTCAAGTAGACGGACTATGTTTCTTGTTCGCAGTTCATCAATTTCCAGCAATATTTACATGCTTGTTGCCTAGAATGCTGTGCATTTTGCCTCGTGTCTATTGCTTCAGTAGAAAGAAGCATTTCACATTGAAGACTTCTGAAAAGACTTCTTGAGAAATAGCTATTCGGATGAATAGTACTTACTTGGACTTTGCCCTCCCTACAGACTTAACGAGAATATTTTGACTATAAAATCTGAAGATGTTATTTTGCGGATTTTGCTCACTCTTCATTAAGTTAATAATTTAGTTAGTTGATTTTAGTTGACATTTAAAATTACTCCGCATTTTTTTTGAGAAATTTAAATATTGTTAATTCACTATATATTATATATTATTATATATTATATATATATATATTATATATTATATTATATATATATATATATATATACTTCAAATATATATATATTATATAGTAATACTACTACTAATATATATATATATATATATACCTTATTATATATATAATTATATATAATAAATTTTTATTAATATATTTAATATTAGTAATTATAGTTATATTATAATATATTATTAAGAGAATCTCTTAAAGATCCGCTACCAGCTTCTAAAAAAAGTTTTTCTGAAGAATACGCTACTAAATATATATCTATATATTATATATAGTATATATGAATATTATATATATATCTTATATATATATGATTATAATATTATATTATTATATATATATATTAATATAAGTAGGTTTATATTATATACTATATATATATATATAGTATATATAATATGATATACTATAATATATTGTTATATAGTCTTTTGCTTGTATATTGATAATTATATCATATATATTATAATTTTATATACTAAATAATTATATATAATATATATTATATTATAAATACATATATATATAAAAATTAAATTTTATATATTATATATATTACTATATAATTATATATATATATATCATTATATATATTATATATTATAAGTATATATAGATATATATACTATATATATTATTATATTATATAATATTTAAAATAATTATATATACATATATTATAGTAGTATTATTAATATAGTATAGATAATATATATTATATTATATATATTATGAACTATTTTTTATGATATATATATTATAGTATTATATATATATATATATATAATTATAGTATATATATTTAAATATATAATATATACTATAATATTAATATACTATATATACTATATATAATAATTATATATATATGTAATATATATATATATATTAATATTATTTATTATATTAATATTATATAATATATATATATATTGTTAGTATATAATATATATTGTATTTATACATACTAAGGACCAATAGATTCGCCAGAATTAAGACCAAAAGATTATGGACTCCTAAATAGGATTTTGGTTAATGGGATTGAGTTTTCCCTCTGATAATTTAGCAATGACGATACAATGCGTATATCCTTTACAGGACTATATTGCTTTAAAGAAAGATTCACATTAGATCCTTCTCAAGTGTGTTGCCTCTATAGACAAATAAGCTTCTAATATAATAATTAGCATAAAGAATTAACAATTAAGACATTTTATTATACATATTATGCATACATACAGAAGCATATCTCTCACTCTCTTTATTATTCCACATATCAATACTATATATATTATTATACTAATACTAGTATATATAATATAATATACTATATAAATAGTAATATAATAATTATTTATTTAAATTATACTGAATATCATTTAGCTATATATAATATCTACCTCTTATCTTTCATTATCGGCATAGACCAATATAATTATTCAGATCAAAAGTTGGACATTGGTCATCGTCTTGATATATTAATATATTAATTGGAAATGCTCCAATAACATTATCAATTCATCTACTAATAGTTATTATATGTATATTAATTAATATTGAGTATTATACTTATATTATACTATACTATTATATATATATATAGTATATATATATATACTTATAATTATATATATATACTATGATATATATATATATATAATATATAATGTATATTATACTATATATATATAGAATATACTATATATATATATATATATACTATATATATATTCACTATAATATGTGATACTAGTATATATATTCTAATATAATATATATAATATATATATATAATACTAATACTATAGTATTATATATAATATATATATCTGATACTAAAACTTATATAATTATTATTATACTCTATATATATATATACATGGTATTCGCAAATTGAACAGGCGCCACTTCATTTCTACTGGTTATCATTGATGGAAAATAAAAGCAATAATACTCAATACATGTATCCTCGGTAACGCTTTGTTACGAAGCCGACCTAAGAGGGTTGGAATACACGTATGCCGATACAGAATTCCCTCATAATAAACTGAATGAATATCTTTATCAAGTCCATTATAGTACAACATATACAGTTCCAAATAGTTGTTCATAAGTGTGCTCTCTCCCAGCTCTGATGCATGCACAGCTCCTCCGTAAAACAGACAGTGTCGCCGACCTGCATTCATCTGCTAGTATGTCTGCCACATGCTTGTCTCATTCTTTCCTGCGGTTCCCGCAACTTTCTTTTGATGCCGGTGGTGTATACGACCCTTTTGTTGCGCCCCCAGGCAAAAGATGATGATATAATGCTAAGATGTCAGTTGTGAATCTCGTTGAAATTGCCAGGAACGATGGCCTCACCCACCTTATCCCGTTGTAAAGGAAATTCATATTTGGAGGTCCAGTTGTGCGTGTCTCTTGGCAAAGTAGCGGGCACCTCATCCAACTAAAAACATATCGGATTTTAACACGGGCTACGTATCCTCAAGTAGCGACTCCGGGTTCTTGATTCCGAGCTGAAACTGAATTTAGTTTCTGCTCGGTTCTGGTGGTAGAAGAACGAATACGTGTCCGAGTAAGATTGTGACCCAATGAGATCGCAGTCACTACATTAATTTTAATTGCGTTGATGTAATGTTATGCTCCTTGTATCGCTATGAGTAGGATTCTCCTGCGTTTCCACGTTTAGTTTATTTTTGTGAGTGCCACGTCCTACTGAAGATGGACTTTCCCGCTCCCACAGGCACCGACTTTGGGATATAGTCTGTTTTATTACACTGCCTGCATGTATAACCATTACAGAAGTCACCTTTGACGTCCTATATCAGTGGGGTAGTAAATGTCCTACACGTTGCATATGATATGCATGGTGTCCATCCGCCGGCACTGGTTTTATCGCCATATTGCTCTAGAAATTGAAGCAGCATAAGGTTTGCGTCAAAATGCGTCGGATGATAATTCATGTGGGATCAATGGTCTAGCGGTGGCTGAAGTTTCGACAAAACTTCTCCGCTAGAACTGACCAAACCAGATGAGGTTTAAAAATGTTCCTATCTCTACATTAGTTTGCTATAGCGTCTCTGTAAAAGCAGAAGACCAAGGTGGGTAAGCAGTCACGTTGGAATACTAGCAAAGCATTATGCAGCTGTGTCCCCTGCATCCTGGGTCACAGCAAGTGCCGCACACGTTAAACATATCAACATCACTCCTGTTGTGAACCACGTGTTTTGGAGCAATAAAAAAAATGTATATAATTTTTATGATTACTCGAATATTACTGACATGCAGTATCAGAACACTGGTGAGCGAGTTACGGGCGACATTACAGCTGTATGCCTGTTAAGAACATAACCGTTGCGATAGGTTCTATTCAGTTGATCATGCGAAGTAAGTAACAAAATTTTTTTAGTCGATTACCCCACACACTTCCTTATATATCTTGCGATCTTCGGATATGTTAGCCTTGCCGGTGCCCAATTTTGTCGCAATTACTTTAACGATACCAGAAGTATGACTAGTTGTGCTAGCTTTACCATCCATAACGAAGGTTAAGACGTTAGAATTTCATAATATATGAAATAATATGTATCTGTTCTGTATAAAGAAAGATTATATTTAGAAGTAGAATATTTAATTCCATTACCGTAATTGGTATATACGCTGAATATATATCACTCTCTCCGAATATTCTCTTTTAGTAATAATTTTAACTACTTTCTTTTTATTTATTTATATTAATATATTAATATTTTTATATTAAAGTTCTTGCTTTCAATTTAAATGGTAAAATAATTACTATATTGCTGATTCTAAAATGTACTACTATTATTCATTTAATTTAAGGTACTTTGTATTTATCTATCTACTTATAATATAATTATGTATAAAAATTATTATATATATATTATATATATATATTACTATATATATATACCATATTATTTATTATATCATATCATATTATCATATTATTATATAATATGTATATATTATATATATATATTATATTGTAGTACTCCATACTTGTGTTTGCTAAAATAATTTTATATTTATGTTATCGTACTTATAAACGAGTCTAGTTGAATTTTAGCATAAGGTCGACAATGAAATAATATTATAAACCCGTCCTGTGAGATACTATTGAGTATTCAGTCAGATAAAAGTTAACAACAAAAAATCAGAAGACAATAAATTCACTCAAGATACTCTCTCCAGAACTCCTCCAAATCACAAAACGCAACTTTCGGGCAAGGGACGGTTATTGATGGAAAAGTCCGAGACTCCGAAACTTCGGAAAAAAGTTTTCCCAAAATAAGAGTCCGGCAAGTGTAGTAAACGCCTGAAAATTAGCTCTTGACTCTACATATTCGGCCTACGAATCAGAGGAGCTAGCGCAACAGAAGGGACCTTTTGTTTACTTACTTTTCACCTTGAATATTACTATGTGGAATAAACAACATCATTTCAATAATGGATTTCATAATTTACCATCGCTACTTACTAAGTGCGGTGCTCTTGCACATAAATAGAAGCCACGAATCTGAGCAAGTAATAGCACATATAATTGAGTGAACCGGTAATAGAACACCCAGAACTCAATCAGCGCCTTCTGATAAACAAATATGAAGAAAAAGAAAAAAAACTACAATAACACAAAATCCAATCAGAACACTGCGGAGAAAATGACTCAAGCAAACGAACTTCAATTTTCATTTTAGTTTTGGATTTGATCTTCTTTTCACAACTCTCACAGTTCAGGATTCATTGTCAGACATAGCATACACGTTCCTTTTGACCGGTATGGATTTCTTTCGATCATTCAAGTTTGAGATTATGGCAGAAACTTCAATTTTGGAATTCCAACTACGAGCTCTTGTTCTCTTTTGAATTCTATAATTGGTCTGTGACCTCTCCCTTTATTTGTATAAGAAATTTTTCATAACAAAGGACCTAAATTTCAAGCCACTTCGCCCTCTACTTATGTAACTTCTTTACGGTATGGATTTCTTTTCATCAATTTTAAGTTTGGATTATGGGGAGAAATTCATTTTTGGGATTCCACTACGAACTTTTGATTCCTTTTCGAATTCTAATGCTTCTGTGGACCTCTCCCTTTTATGCTATTGAGAAATTTTTCACATAAAGGTACCTAAATTCAAAGCACACGTCGTTCTCTCTCTCTCTTCTCTCTCTCTCTCTCTCTCTCTTCTCCCTCTCTTCTCTCTCTCTCTCTCTCTCTTCCTTCTTTAAATTATTTTATATTTATGTATTTTATATATATATATATAAATATATATATATAATATATAATTATATAATATAATATATTATATATTATAATATATATACTATACTATATATCTTATATATATTACATATATATATTATAAAATATATTATATATCTATTAGTATAATATTATATAATATACATTAATTATATATATATATTTATTATATAATATAATATATTATATATATATATAAGTCATATAACATTAATTATATATAATATATAGATTATTATATATTATATATGTATCTATATAATATATACTATTTATGTCAAGCAGATGTTTCTCTTTCGTAACACAGCTTTGCAAAAACTATTTACGTGCGGCATTAATCAATCATGGATACATTAGAAACGCCTCTATAACGGAACCTTTCTTGGATTCACAATCGGTTCGACCTGATGTGGGCCCTATATTTAACTTGTGAAAACTCAATTGTTCCAATATCAGAATTACGGTATTAACTTTTTGTACTTTTTATACCATTTAAATGTTTCGTATGTGTCAGTATTATTTCAAGTATATACGGAGGATATTAACACAGAATAGGTGCTTAAACCGTGTGCTCTATAAAAATGCCGTCACCTTTACTTTTCTATTTCTGAGTAGTATCTAATCTATTAGAATCAATCTATTTTATATTTAAGACTCCTCGATTATATTATGCCTTATGTATCAATATTATATTTGATTTTAATTATATAGTGTTTATTAATCTTATTCGAGTATCGTAACCAGTTATGCTCGTTATTTTGAATATATATATATTATTTTTTCTATGCATTCCTGCTTCATATAAAATTATAAATTCTTATACTTTTCTTTTGAGCGAGTCATCATAAAGAAATATAGTTCTGACAAAGGTAAGTTATAATTCTTGAAGAATATAGTATCAATAGTCTGTGTATTTTTACAGTCTGTTAACTTTATTCATTTATTAATTAGTTAATGTATAGATATCTGTTAGATTTTATTTATCTCAACTTTAGAATGTAGTAACTTTATATTACGATTGGTTCTTAATTTAAGGCGTAATACTAATTAAACTAGTTAAAAGTTTCTCACATTCTCTCAGTTCAATAGTTCTGCAGGAATTTAGTACTCAGTCCAGTATTACTCCAATTTATTATGGGTTGAAAATGTGGTAATAGGTGCGTATTGATAATTTCAATTCCGGCGTGTTTGTGCTATATCAGGTTAGTTTTGGCGATCGGTCAGACAAAAATCTTTATTTCAAATGCTCATAATGTCTCGTAAAAAATGATCTCCGTAATGATATATAAGACTCTCCGGTAGCCTGTATATGATAACAATACCTAGAATAATATTGAAGTATTCTCTGCATAGGATATCTTAATTTAAAAATATTTATACAACAATCAAATATCTACCGAATTGATCTAAGGAATTAGTAGGATTATCATCTTCAAAGATATACTGCTCTCCGGCGCAAGAAGAGGTACATACACTCATTTGGCTCCTAAGTGATGAGAGTCATATTTTAATATGAAACAAAGTAGAGCTAGCAAAATCTCTCTGATTTATTATTGCAGATCTCTATCAATAGAATAAGTTTCGCTAAAAATCGAAGCCAGTACGCAGTAAGAGGGACAAATCATAGAAAAAGTGAAAATTTGATTGAAATAAAAGCCGTTAATTTAATCTCCAGCTGCAATAAGTAGCATAGTGAGGCAATAGAGAAGTGATATAAGAAATTTGACTATAAAGTGATCAGTGAAAAACAACAAACTGATACCTACTTGCACACTTTATTGGAAGATAAAGATAAAAGCTGGCTTGAACCTTATTAAGCAAAACTTTTGGTTTGATCGAAAGGAAATAAAGTTTTTTGTAGATGTTTCCATAAACTACGCACGTGTGCTCCTACCTGAAGACTGCATCGAT
>JABUQX010132648.1:0-5000 GCA_015478945.1 Trachelipus rathkii | reverse complement strand
AAGATCCTTCATTCACTTTCTTCTGGAGGGAAGGTGGAAATTAAAGTTCAGTTAAGGACAGGAATTCGGCAAAGAACTTAGACTCCACAATGTGAAGAGGCACAATGTCATGTAGCAGAATTAGAAAGCAAAAATAATATTTGATGAGAAAATGATATTAATGACAAATGAAATTTGGTGTTTCAAATTCGAAACTTTTGTATGGACTGTTTCTGTATTTTTTAACCTGTAGTTTCTGAACACCCAACTTATAGTTAACCAGGCTTAAAATAAAAAGCATACTTGTAATGCAACTCAAGAACTCTCTTTTGTGTTGAATGTATTTTTGACATAGACTGGAGAATGATGGTCTGACGCTTTTTGCTGGATGTCACTTACTGTCTGTTTGGAGCAGCTCCGACCCGCGCTTTGACTCTTCCTGTCAATTCAGTACACAGCTTCCTTGTGCAAAGAAGGATATTTCTAAAAAAAAAAGGTTACAAAACTAAATTCCTTATTTATGTAAATAAAATAGGTGAAATATTTAATGGTTGATATTTTAAAATTAAAAAGTAATAAAAATGTCGATTGACAGTATAGTCGTGGTAAGTTTACAATCACGTTAGTGCTATTTTCAAGCTATGTGTTGATTTAGATCAAAGCTTGACGAAGGTATTTTCAGCATTGGCAAGCATTCAATCTTCCCTTGTACATCAGCTTTATTGCCGGCTGACATGATACTTCTTCTTGCTGTTGACAGACCAAAGTACTTTGATAAGATGGGGGGGGGGGGCGATAGGTGCTTACAAGTCATAGTTGGCTGCTTTTTTCATTGCGAAGTACCGGGCAGCATCTCCTCAATAATTTCAAGAGTTGCACTGTGCGACGACTTCACGGGGTTTTGCAATTTCTCTTTCCTTTATGGCATGATTCATATCTTGTTTTATGCCCAATTTAAGAAACAAAAGCACTAAAAAGGTTTAATCACTAATCAGACAAGTAACCAATAAACTTAGTAAATTAGCATTATAATAATAAAAAATAATAATAATATTAATAATAAATATTAAGTAATAATTATAATAATAGTGATAATAGAATTAATAATTAATAAATAATAATAATTACATTAAAATTAAAATATTAATAACAATTATAATAATAATAATAATTATAATAATTAGTAATAATATAATAAATAATAATAATAATAATAATAATAATAATAATAATAATAATAATAATAATAATAATAATAATAATAATAATAATAATAATAATAATAATAATAATAATAATATAAATAATTTACAATTTCAAAAACCTGCAAAATTTATAATTAAAATTAAATTAATTTTTTTTATTTTTAATCAGTGTTTTGTCCGTTCATGTGCAATAAACTCGCCTTTTAATTTAAGAAATTACCGAAGTAAATGTCTTCCACTTCAGGAGCTTCCGAAAATGTTTCCGTAGTCATAACATAATGATGTGTGGCAGGAAAAAGGCGGAGGGAGTTCACCTTCGTAAGGTCTTTTATTTGCTGCTTTAAGTAAGAAACGGATGCGGAGATCATGGAGGGATTCCCCGTGATCTAAATGGAGGTGGTGAGAGGGAGGAGAGGAAGTACTCGTGGTCAGCTCTTTATACTAAATTATTATTATTATTATTATTATTATTATTATTATTATTATTATTATTATTATTATTATTATTATTATTATTATTATTATTATTATTATTATTATTATTATTATTATTATTATTATTATTAATAATATATTTATAAATTATTATATTATGTATTATTATTATTATTATTATTATTATTGATTATTCTTTATATTCATTACCATTTTCATCAATCAATTCCTCTCCTATCTTATGTATTATGATTATATATTATTATTATTATTATGATTTGTTTTTCTCCTATTTTTCAACATTAATTACTTCACATTAACGAATATTATGGTAATATATATTATTATATTATTATTATTATTATTATTATTATATTCATATTTATATTTATTATTATTATTATTATATTATTATGTATATGTATTATTATATATTATTATTATTATTATTATTATTATTCAAATGTAAAAACAAAATGATTTTGTTTTTGTCTCTGCTTTGAAAGCATTATTTCCTAATTTCTCTTGTGTAGAAAGAAAAGAAAAATAAAATTATTCAGCCTTTAAACTTTGCTGTTTGTTACCTTGACATGCGCTGTTTCCAAAGCTGAGTCTATTGCATTCAGAGGAAAATTAATATATTTTTTGAAATTTACAAGTACATCATTTTTATTTCTTAAACGTTCTGGCAACTTAGATGATGGAAATAAACACAGAGAACCTTTACTCAAGTATCAAGTATAGTCGTGCTGACGTTGATTATCTTTGGAGTGTGTTAAGATAGGCCAGTTTAAGAACTGGCCTTCACAGAGGGCCGCCTTGGTCGACTAGTTTCTGGATGTATTTTTACTGCCGAGACGCAACGAGTGACTGTCTAACGGCGTAGTAGGATGCGCCACCAAGAGGAAAACACCTATGACACTCGCCCAATGATCGAACACGCGGCCTCACCCGAGGTGGAGAGAGTAGAGACGCAGGGCCACCGATTACCTCCAAAAATGGGAAAAGAAATCAACATTTATTTTAGTGTCCTTGTGAATTCTGTGGCCTTAGCGTGCAAGATGTGGCTCCTACAAAGTAGAGACAACGACGCAGGACAAATATTGCATAAAAACCAAAGCATTATATAATAAAAGTACACACACAAAAAAAGAGTAAATCAAAGAAAAGATGGATAGTGATATCTCAGAGAAAGCAATCGAACCGCCTTACGAAGTAAAGACACTTTTCAAGCCAATAACAAGGACGGCAATATCAATCTCTCTATGGACGAGATCCCTAATGTTATAATATTTAATCGGCAATTACGAGAAATGTAAACCAAGCATGTAGAATCCATCTCTCGTGATGGAGGCACTCTTACAGCGGTAAGGTATATCACTGACATCCTCGAACCATATGTCTGCCTTTGACACCCTACATCCGGTGACCTCTTCATCCTATGCAAGACAATGCAAGGACACAACAAAGCCGAAGGACGTTTAAATGATGGTGTTGAAGTGTGCCAGGCATATAGTCCGGAACTCACCCAATCTAGCATTTCCGCATTTGATACTCCTGCAAACGGTCGAAGTCGCAGACAGCTGCCAACCCCTCCACAGACCGCTCGCTGGACCTGCGAACAGGCACTGCAACGGAGCGCTATCGGAGTCAAATCCCCGTTCAGGATGAATTCGCTCATCATCGAGGAGTATGCCAGAGCATTGGCGTCAGGCCATCATCTTGTGCAAAGGAGTTCGATACACGGTATTGAGACAGACCCTACAAGACCCCCCGCGGCCGTCGCACAGCACGTACCAACCATTTGTTTGTGTTTGCAGCGCCGAACCTCTGAACCCTACTGCGAGACCCTTTGGTGCACCTTGGCCTCCACACTCTATCACACCTACGGTTCTGGGGTATGTAATTCCATCATGTTATTGTCAGTATGTCCGATAAAAGTGTCTTCGCGTTCTTCAACCTTTTTTACCCTTCCTTCGCCACGTACCCTTGTGTTAGTGCCCGTTAATTTTTGAAAAATTAGTATAATATATATATATAGATATATATGATATATATACTATATATATATTATAAATATATATATATATATATAGTATATAATATATATATATATATAGTATATATATATATATATATATATAATATATATGATATATATATACTATATTGTATTATGATATATATATATATACTTGTAATGGTATATATATATATATATAATATTGATATATATATGATAGTATATATAATAATATATATATTATATATTATATAATAATTATATAGATATATATATATAATATATAATATATATAATATGATATAATATATAATTAAATGTATATATATAATATATATATATATATTTATATATTTAATAATAATATATATTATTAATATAATTTATTATATTAAAAATATATATATATATATATTAATAATATATATTTATATGATATATATATGATATATATAATATATATTATATATATATATATATATATATATAAATATATATAATATTATATATATATATATGATATATATATAGTATATATATATATATATATATATCATTATATATAGTTTTGGTTGTTCGAATTTGATAGCTATGTAATCTTTAAGTGAAAGTTTCAATTTATGTAATATATTTTTCAATAACAACGAGTGGAAGGAATTTAAATTTGAATATTTCTTTTCTTCGAAGGTTGCTACTGGACGAAAATAGAGCCATAAAATTCGAAATTTCACGAATTTACAGAGAGTCAACTGACCACTCCAGCAATTGTTTCTTATGTTTGTTGGACCCATCGAGCTTTCAAAAATACTCCTGGTATCACATATCCAATCCTTCCGTGATTCATTGCCCAAGCGCCACACTCTCGTGAGCTCCCTGAGCCCATCCCTCCAAAGGGAAGACAGCCATTTCAGAAGAAATCATCAAAATCAGAAGACGAGTTGAAGTCGTTGAATCCTGAAGTATAGTGTAGTTGAGAGAGAAAACCCATAATTTCCCCAACAAGAAGACATATATGACTTGATCGGAGATCTTGGTCTTACAAAGCCCAATGCAGAGCTTTTGACGTAGAGACTCAATCAGTGGATTTGCTACATAAAAGCGTGAAAGTCGCAAGTAAAAGAAAACGTCACAACTATTTTTCAATTTTTTTTTTATCAGTCATGATGTCCTTTGCTTTAGCCACAGCGTGATAGGTTTGTTTGAGGCGCTTGAAATTCCCTGTAACCCCTGAGAGTGGCGCCTGCTTCATTGGTAGCTCATCGAGGCTTCAAAACTTATGCTACTCATAGCGGAAACAAATATCCAGTCTCTTCCCTTGTAACACTCGGTGCAGCTTCAAGAGGAACACCAATTCTCTT
>JABUQX010132646.1:22500-25866 GCA_015478945.1 Trachelipus rathkii | reverse complement strand
AAAGAAAAAAAATAAAAACTGACGGAGTCTGTAAAAACGTTAAAAGGTCCCTATATATCTGAATCATTGTCCGTTACACTTAAAAGTATATTAAAGAAAAAAACAAAATAAAAATATCAAAACTGACGGAGTCGTAAACAGAAAAGGTCAATATTATATATATATTATATATATATATATATATATATATATATACTATATATAATATATATATATATATATAATATTAACTATATATATATATATATATATATAATATATATATATATATATTATAATATATTTATATATATATATATAATATATATATATATTAATATATATATATATATATATATATATAATATTATATAATTTATATATATATATATACTAATATTATATATATATAATATATATATATATACATATATATATATAATATATACTATATATATATATTAATATATATATATATATTATATATATATATATATCATTATATATATATCATAGCTATATATAATATTAATTATACTATATATATATATATATAATATATTATATATTATTATAATAGTATATATATATGATATTTTTATTATATATATATATATATATATATATACTATATTATATATATATAATATCTATACTTAATATATATATACTATATATATCAGTATATATATATATATTATAATATAATATATTATAATATAAGATAGATATTGAAATGTTTTTAAAAACGATCAGTTAAAATTGAAAAAAAATGATCGAAATTTAATAGAGAATAAATGTGAAAAGCTTAGAAGGAATAAATATGATGGACGGGAACAAAAAAATATTCCCAAAAATTATACAATGTAACTTTATTAAGCTACACTCACGGACAACATCTCTCGCTCGGATTACACAGTAAAAAATTACACTATAGAGAGATTTTCGGACACAAAAGATTTTTCAAGTTTTACTATTATTTCTATGGAATAAATTGTTCGACAAAAATTATTATACTTACATATATACTATATATATATTATTATATATATATAGGTATATATATATAATACTATATATATATATATATAATATAATACTATTTATATATACTATATATATATAGTAGTATATATAGTATATATATTATATATATATATAATATATATAATTAGTATAATATATATAGATATATATAGATACTTAAATATATGTATAACGTAATATTATATATATAATATATATATATATATATATATATATACTATATATAAGCAACTTATATATATATTATATATTAGTATATATATATATACCTCATACGCGCATTATATATAATATATATACTATAATATATATACTATATATAGTACTAATAAGATATATATATATATATATATATATATATTCATATACTATATAATATATATATATGAGAGAGAGAGAAGAGAGAACGAGAGAGAGAGAGAGAGAGAGAGGAGAGAGATGAGATTCAGAGAGAGAAGAGAGATAGTTACAAGGAAAATAGTCAATTGCTGTTAGTATTTACTTAGTTCTGAAATTTTTAGGGGGGCTGCAGTTCCGCAGTTCCGTAGTTCCGCAGTGCCTATAGATTGATGTGCATAATGTATATAATAATATATAATATATATATAGATATATATATATTATTAACTATATATATAATATATTATATATATATATATATATATTATATATATATATATACATATAATATATTATATATATATATAATATTATATAAATATATATTATATATATATATACTATATATATATATATAATATATAAGGAAATTATAAATAAAAAATAAGCGCAGAAAGAACTTCTTCTTCTACCTTCTTTCTAGCAACCTCACTAACTTCATCAAACTCACAAATTATCCTTAGCTGCCAAACACTCTTATTATTTTCATTTAATAAGAAATAATATGTTTTATATGATGCATTAGTTCTCTAGGACAGTGATCTCCAAAAGTGGGTTACGCGTTACCCCGGCGGTACGGCAAGTAGATACCTACTTGGGGTACGCCAAAGAATAGGCTCGCGATCAGTGCGAGTGTAAATCGTGCTAGAACGTGAGTGCCAGTTCTCTTATTGGCGCTGTATATATACTATATATACTACTATATAATATATATATTATATTATATATATTATAGTATATAATATACTATATATGAATATATTTTATAATATTATATATATATATAATATTATATTATATGATATATAGTATATATATTAATATAATTATTGATAATATATATATATATAGTATGGGCGTAGTCAGGTCATTCATTTAGCGGGGCAAAGGTTGAAGGATATATGATATACAATATATATACTTATATATATATATATATATATACTATATATAATATTATAAATATATATAATATATATACTATATTATATATATATATAGTATTTATATATTTTCAGCTTTGACGGCCGCCAAATGCTATGCTATCGACATACTGAGGGTTCTAGCGGAGAATACCTCAGGAGAGGCTAGCTTATAAAACACACAGCTAGTTGACTTAAAGCCAATGTGAAAACGAAAAAATCAAACTATAGAAAAAATGTTATGTTTATAATACGTTAGTAATTAGTAATTACTCCTTCTCATATCTATCGATGATATATCTTTTTCAGTTTTCTACTAATAAAAACGTCGTCTGGCAAACGTATAAGGTTCAGTCTTTTTATTTCGCCAAGATTTTTAGGCGACCTCAACCGCTAGCAAACTAGGCAACAACAATGCCTAGGGCGGCCCTACGTGGCTAGAACGCGACAGACAACGACAGCAAAAAACGAAAAAAAATTTACTATATATATATGTATATATTTAGTGATGTATCGGATGTCAAAATTTTTACATTCCGCGCGACCTGCGGATGGAAGATTTTCTAACATCCGTCGATGCGGGATGTTGAATTTGCGAATGTGCACATGTTTTTACATCCGGCGGATGCGGATGCGGATGCAGATTGCCGGATGCAGGATGCGGATGTTGCAATGTCACACCGCCGTGTACGATGCGGATGCCGGATGTCAGCACAAAATGATATATATTAATAATATAATATATATATATATTATAATAAACTATAATATATATATATATATAGTTATTAATATATATATAATTATATATAACTATATATATATATTACTATATATTATATATTATATATATATATATATATATATTATTATCTATATAATATAAATATCATATAATTATATATAATATATATTATATATAATATAATTTATATATATATATAATATTATATACTATATATATATTATATAATATATATATTATTATATATATATACTCTATATCATATATAATATA
>JABUQX010132646.1:0-7500 GCA_015478945.1 Trachelipus rathkii | reverse complement strand
GTATTTTTTTGGTATTTTTTAGTAGGTATCTTAAATATTATTCTGCCCCTCAGTGATGCCCTAAACTTTTTCTTCGTCCGGAGTAAAATCCGCGACAACATAAACATACAGCTAACTATTAAAAGTGTAATACACTCAAAAAAGGAAACAGACTCATTACCAAACACACACACACACACACACACACACACACACACACACATACACACACACACCTACACACACACACCTACACACACACCTACACACACACACACATATATATATATATATATATATATATATATATATATATATATATATATATATATATATATATATATATATATATATATATATATATATATATATATTTATATATATATATATATATATATATATATATATATATATATATATATATATATATATATATATTAGAAAAAATATATATAGATATATATATTCATATATATATATATATATATATATATATATATATATATTTGGGTTTCCGGAGGGATGAAAGAAGAGATTGACCATAGGGTTACGGAGAGTGATAGAGTATTAATTAGCCTTAGAGAAATATGGAAAAATGGAAATTTAACAAGGAAGGTAAAAATGAAATTGTTCGAGTGTATATTTGTTCCAACTGTTCTGTATGGATGTGAGACGTGGGCATTAAACACTAAAATGAAAAAAAGAGTTGAGGTTTTAGAAATGAAAGGCTTGCGAGATATTTGTGGAGTAAAGAGAGTAGATAGAATTAGAAGTGTAAGGATAAGGGATATGTGCCACTAGGAGAATTATCTGATAAAAGTGCAAATATATTATTATTAGTAGTAGTAATAGGGCCATTTGGTCGCAACCACCCTTTTCGATATGAAGGAATAGAGGTATAGGTCTGAAACTTGGAATATAATCTATGTATGGGTTAAGCTCGAAACAGGGTAAATTTCAAGTCTCTAGGATGTATATAGAGGGGGGTCGCCCCCGAGGGTCGACGCAAATATTGCGCTTACGCCCTTGCGGCGTCTTCCGAATGGGTGGGATCTGAGCGATCGACATTAGGCCTACAACGACCACCTGGAGGTCAGACAGACCGAAGGTCTGTCTGACCGACAGACACAGACCGAAGGTCTGTGTTTGTCTGTTTGTTTGTTTGTCTGTTTGTATTATTATTTATTATTATTATTACGTCGAAGAAGTGATCCCGAAGGGATCACTTCTGAGTTGTTTTTTAAGTCCTTCCGCGTGTTCTTCAGCGTCGGTTCAGCCTCTGGACAGCCTCGCACCACACCGCGCCGCGCCGCACCGCACCGCACCGCTTTGCTCCGTTTCGCTCCACGCTCTGGCTAGAGTTTGAGACATGGTATCTCAGTTCTATCCCATTCCGACTCCGACTCCCTGTATATATATAAATATTTATAGGTGAAATGATTTTTAGGCTCCGGCTCTGGCTCCGATTTATATCTACATGGGTTAGAATTATCGTATTGGGTTAAAATTTGGAGGGTGGTTAGATGGTTATGTAACCTCATTGTTAACGAGATTGACGCATGACCTTGCATACATCTAAAGGGGGTGCTGGCCCCTCAAACATTAAATATTGACGTAGAAAGCTGAAACTCGGTATACAATCTTCATATAAGGTACTCACATCATATATGGGTTAAATATCCGTACACACCCAAAGGAGGGTCCCCAGCCCCCAAACCTGAAATATTGACATAGAGCAACGAAACTTCGTATACATCTTTCTTATGATGCAGCCTCGATACAAAAAAAAAAAAATAAAAAATAAAACAAAAATAAAAAATAAAATTGAAAAAAAAAAATAAAAAAAAATTCTTATTCTTTTTGTCTATAACTCATAAATTTACGTTTTTACATACCCTAAATCAGTAAATCAGTAAATCAAACCACCATCCAACCCCCCTCCTCTCCAGTTGTGATCTATTGATCTATTGATCTATTGATTAAGTCACGTAATGTCATAGCTTACATTTTGGGCAATAATAAATATCCAAATTTCCTTGTTCACATCCGTGACCTATTGATCGATGATCTGTTGATTTAAGTCGGGTTCTTTACTGTGCTCGTCATGTTTTAATATACCTTAGCAGTAATCAGTAAATCAAACCACCATCCAACCCCCGCCTCTCCAGTTGTGATCTATTGATCTATTGATCTATTGATCTATTGATCTATTGATTTAAGTCATATTTTTTAGTAAAATTGTAACGTTTTACATACCCTAAAACAGTAAATCAGTAAATCAAATTACCATCCAACCACCCTCCTGTTCAATCATGATCTATTGATCTATTGATCTATTGTTTCATGTCACATTTCGAGTATCATTTTGGATAAACATAACATAAAATCAAGTTCTTTATACAAAGATCAATCAATATATGTTGACGTAACAAAGTTTCCACATTAATAAAGCTAACATAGCATCATCTGAACTATGAATATAATGCACAACGACAAATCTGACACACCTTAAACATGAATAAACTGTTAACGTTAACAAAGTTCCACACTTAACAACAGTAAAGTAACTAACATAGCATACGAAGACGTAACCTATTCACACTTTGTCAAGCATATCTCTAACATAACAATGTTAATTTATATTAACATGGTAATATTTAACAAAAATTTATCACAACATTGGTTAATTATCATACTGATCAACGAATATACTCTAACGTAATAAAGTTTTCACATTAATAAAGCCAACATAACATTACCAGAACTAAGAATATAATATACAACGACAAACCTGACACATCTTAAGCAAGAATAAACTGCTAACATTAACAAAGGTCCAAACTTATCAACAGTAAAAGTAACTAACAAGGCATACAAAAACATAATCCATTCGCACTTTATCAAACATATCTCCAACATGACAATGTTAATTTTACATTAACATAGTAATATTTAACAAAAAATTTATCATAACCTTACCTAACCATCATAATACCTAACGGGTAAAGACAAACAAAGTAAAGTTTTACCCTCTGTAAAGCTAAACTATGAACATAACATACTTAACACACAACAACCAGACGAATAAACAGCTATCATTAACAACTTAGTCAAGATCTATTGATCTATTGATCTATTGATTCAAGTCACATTTCGAGTATCATTTTGAATTAACATAACATAAAAACAAATTTTATACACTAATCAACGAATATATGCTAACGTAACAAAGTTTTCATATTAATAAAGCTAACATAACATCATCAGGTCTAAGAATATAATGTACAACAACAAACCTAATACCCCCTTAAACACGAATAAACGTTAAAATTAACAAAGTAGCCCACTTAACAATAGTAAAGTAACTAACATAGCATACAAAAACGTAACCTATTCACACTTTGTCAAGCATATCTCTAACATAACAATGTTAATTTATATTAACATGGTAATATTTAACAAAAATTTATCACAACAATGGTTAATTATCATACTGATCAACGAATATACTCTAACGTAACAAAGTTTCCACATCAATAAAGCTAACATAGCGAACTAAGAAAAGAATGGTACAAAGCGACAACCTAACACAACTTCCACACGAATAAACTGTTAACATTAACAAAGTTCCACACTTAACACCAGTAAAGTAACTAACATTGCATGCAAAACGTAACCTATTCATACTTTTTCAAGCATATCTCTAACATATTAACGTTAATCTTACATTGACACAGTAACATTTAGCAAAAATGTATCATAACCTTGTCCGATTATCATACAGACCAACGAATATATGCTAACGTAACAAAGTTTTTTTACATTATCATAGTAACATTTAACAAAAATTTATCATAACCTTACCTAAATATCATAATCCCCAACAAATAATAGCAAACATAACAAAGTTTTATCCAAACATAACATAAAAATAACAAAGTTTTATCCAAACATAACATAAAAATAAGTTCTTTGAATAAAATATCATAGTAAAGTGTAATAGTTTACCGAATTTAAAGCAGTAAATCAGTAAATCAAACCACCCGTACCCTCCCCGCCCCTCCCTACCCACCCGTTCATGACCTTTTGATCTATCGATCTAATGATTCAAGTCACATTTCGAGTATCATTTCGGCTAAACATAACATAACATAAGGGGTTGATGGTTTGATTTACTGATTTACTGATTTACTGCTTTAAAATCAGTAAACTATTACAATTTACTATGATATTTTATTCAAAGAACTTATTTTTATGTTATGTTTGGATAAAACTTTGTTATGTTTACTGTTATTCGTTGGTCTGTATGATAATTAGACAAGGTTATGATAAATTTTTGTTAAATATTACTGTGTTAATGTAAAATTAACGTTAATATGTTAGAGATATGCGTGGGAAAAGTATGACTAGGTTACGTTTTGTATGCAATGTTAGTTACTTTACTGGTGTTAAGTGTGGAACTTTGTTAATGTTGACTGTTTATTCATGCGTAAGTTGTGTTAGGTTTGTCGTTGTACATTATTTTCTTAGTTCATATGATGCTATGTTAGCTTTATTAATGTGAAAACATTGTTATGTTAGCATATATTCGATGGTTAGCATATAAAGAACTCATTTTTATGCTATGTTTATCCGAAATGATACTCGAAATGCAACGTAAATCAATAGTGTTAATGTAAAATTAACATTGATATGTTAGAGATATGCTTGAAAAAGTCTGAATAGGTTACGTTTTGTACGCTGTGCTAGGTATTTTACTGTTGTTAAGTATGGAACTTTGTTAATGTTAGTAGTTTATTCATGCGCAAGGTGTGTTAGGTTTTGTCATTGTACATTATATTCTTAGTTCTTGTAATGGTATGTTAGCTTTATTAATGTGAAAACTTTGTTACGTTAGCATATATTCGATGGTTAGTATATAAAGAACTTGTTTTTATGTTATGTTTAGCCGAAATGATACTCGAAATGTGACTTGAATCATTAGATCGATAGATCAAAAGGTCATGGAGGGAGGGGTGGGGAGGGGTGGATGGTTTGATTTACTGATTTATTGATTTACTGTTTTTGTAAATTCGGTAACTATTACACTTTACTATGATATTTTATTCAAAGAACTTTTTTATGTTATGTTTGGATAAAACTTTGTTATTTTTATGTTATGTTTGGATAAAACTTTTATGTTTGCAATTATTTGTTGGGATTATGATATTTAGGTAAGGTTATGATAAATTTTTGTTAAATATTACTATGATAATGTAAAAAACTTTGTTACGTTAGCATATATTCGTTGGTCTGTATGATAATCGGACAAGGTTATGATACATTTTTTGCTAAATGTTACTGTGTCAATGTAAGATTAACGTTAATATGTTAGAGATATGCTTGAAAAAGTATGAATAGGTTACGTTTTGCATGCAATGTTAGTTACTTTACAGGTGTTAAGTGTGGAACTTTGTTAATGTTAACAGTGTATTTTGTGTTAGGTTTGTCGCTGTACATTATTTTCTTAGTTCATGTTATGCTATGTTAGCTTTATTGATGTGGAAACTTTGTTACGTTAGAGTATTTTCGTTGATCAGTATGATAATTAACCAATGTTGTGATAAATTTTTGTTAAATATTACCATGTTAATATAAATTAACATTGTTATGTTAGAGATATGCTTGACAAAGTGTGAATAGGTTACGTTTTTGTATGCTATGTTAGTTACTTTACTATTGTTAAGTGGGCTACTTTGTTAATTTTAACGTTTATTCGTGTTTAAGGGGGTATTAGGTTTGTTGTTGTACATTATATTCTTAGACCTGATGATGTTATGTTAGCATTATTAATATGAAAACTTTGTTACGTTAGCATATATTCGTTGATCAGTGTATAAAGAATTTGTTTTTATGTTATGTTAATTCAAAATGATACTCGACTTCCATGGTATGTTCGCTATCTTGACTAAGTTGTTAATGATAGCTGTTTATTCGTCTGGTTGTTGTGTGTTAAGTATGTTATGTTCATAGTTTAGCTTTACAGAGGGTAAAACTTTACTTTGTTTGTCTTTACCCGTTAGGTATTATGATGGTTAGGTAAGGTTATGATAAATTTTTTGTTAAATATTACTATGTTAATGTAAAATTAACATTGTCATGTTGGGGATATGTTTGATAAAGTGCGAATGGATTATGTTTTTGTATGCCTTGTTAGTTACTTTTACTGTTGATAAGTTTGGACCTCTGTTAATGTTAACAGTTTATTCTTGCTTAAGATGTGTCAGGTTTGTCGTTGTATATTATATTCTTAGTTCTGGTAATGTTATGTTGGCTTTATTAATGTGAAAACTTTGTTACGTTAGCATACTTTCGCCGCTTTGTATGATAATTACACAAGGTTATGGTAAATTTTTGTTAAATATTACCATGTTAATGTAAAATTAACATTATGTTAGAGATATGCTTGACAAAGTGTGAATAAGTTACGTCTTCGTATGCTATGTTAGTTACTTTACTGTTGTTAAGTGTGGAACTTTGTTAACGTTAACAGTTTATTCGTGTTTAAGGTGTGTCAGGTTTGTCGTTGTGCATTATATTCATAGTTCAGATGCTATGTTAGCTTTATTAATGTGAAACTTTGTTACGTTAGCGTATATATTGATCTTTGTATAAAGAACTTGATTTTATGTTATGTTTATCCAAAATGATACTCGAAATGTGACATGAAACAATAGATCAATAGATCAATAGATCATGATTGAACAGGAGGGTAGGTTGATGGTTTGATTTACTGATTTACTGCTTTAGGGTATGTAAAACGTTACAATTTTAGTAAAAAATATGACTTGAATCAATAGATCAATAGATCAATAGATCAATAGATCACAACTGGACAGGAGGGTGGTTGGATAGTGGTTTGATTTACTGATTTACTGCTTTAGGGTATGTAAAACATGACAATTTTAGTAAAAAATTTGACTTGAATCAATAGATCAATAGATCAATAGATCAATAGATCAATAGATCAATAGATCACAGAAGGGGATGAGGGGGTGGCTGGATGGTGGTTTGATTTACTGATTTACTGATTTAGGGTATGTAAAACATGACATTTTTAGTAAAAATTTGACTTAAATCAATAGATCAATAGATCAATAGATCAATAGATCACAACTGGAGAGGAGGGTGGTTGGATGGTGGTTTGATTTACTGATTTACTGATTTAGGGTATGTAAAAACGTAAATTTGTAAGTTATAAACAAAAAGAATAAGAAATTTTATTTATTTATTTTTAAAAAATTTTAAATTTTTATTTTTATTTTGTTTTATTTTTTAATTTCTTTTCTTTTCTGTATCGAGGATACATCATAAGAAAGATGTATACCAAGTTTCGTCGTTCTATGTCAATATTTCAGGTTTGGGGGCTGGAGACCCCCCTTTGGGTGTGTACGGCTATTTAACTCCATATATGATGTGGGTACCTTATATGAAGGGTGTATACCAAGTTTCAGCCTTCTACGTCAATATCTCAGGTTTGGG
>JABUQX010132645.1:0-15000 GCA_015478945.1 Trachelipus rathkii | reverse complement strand
TCTCTCGTTTTTTAAATAGTTATTAACTTTACAAAAAATACCTTTATAAAGAATCGCATAATCTATATAAAACTAAATATATAAAAATATATAATATATATTATAATAATATAATATAACTATAATACTATATAATATATATATAGATAATATTAAATATATATAATATATATTATATAAAATATATATAATAATATAATTATAATATATACATATTTATAACAGTAACACGATTATTCGCAATAAAAAAAGTGTTATTCAAATCTTAAAAACTCAAAATAATGCTACTAAATAATACACTCTATCACAAACCCCAAGCTAGGAATGTGTGGATGGAACGCGAGTCACACATGCTCTCTTCAATTGAAATAGGAAACCAGAACTTCACCGTCAGAATGCCTGGGAGTGTCAAACACAGGTAAAGCCCTGTCTCGAATGTGACACAGATAGACACGCCGCACATTTTAGCCTATTGGTAAATTTAATTCACACCAAATTGTCAACGAAACTCTCAGATTTCACCCGTTCCACGTTCCTCTTAAGCTCAATCCTAGAAACTCAATAATAAGCACATCGAAAAACACACATCATATAACGAGAGCAAATGCGCCGACACCCCACCACGTAAACTTCGTGAACCCTGAACCTGCACCAATATATATATATCAATATAATACTCACGAATTAACTATCTCTCTGAAAGAAAAATGTTCGTCCTAAATTAAGAAAAAAAAATTATTTTGAGCAAAACGAAACTGAAAGAATTTGAAAAGCAAAAAAATGGAAGCAATAACCAAAATAAAAATGTCAAGGCGTTTACATTGTGCTTAATAAAAAAATATCTCTTCAATGCATTTTGAATTATTATTCAATACTCAATTGAAATAAACCAATACACTTCGCTTATTCCCCAATTCTAGCTCTAAAACGCAATTTTGCTCCTGTCATGAATATAAATGTACTAGGTATTGAAACAAAATTAATTGTTGAAGATCCTTTTTTTTTAAAAATGAGAGTTAATTGAAAAATATATAAAAAAAAAGTAAAATCTCAAAATAAAATTAGTTTTTAAACGCAGCATATATTTCTTGTGCAAGGTTTTTTCACAGTCTGAAATAAAATGTGTCGCATTTTAATTAAAACAATAAAATGTAATCTCATGAAGATAATTAAAGACAAACCCACTTAAATATATAATAAAATTTTAAACACGAACGTTTTTAAAACCAATATTGACGGATGCAATAAAAAAATGGTGTTCCTCAAATCGAAGATAGGAGATCTTTGTGAATTTAACACTTATCCTTCGGAGAAAAACAAAACCTAGTATAATTTCTTTCTCTTCCCAATTCTTTCAGCTGTTAGCAAGAAAAACAAGCACAACAATCTCCAATGTCAGGAATCCTATATGCTAAGGTTAGCACAAAAAAAAATTCCCTTATTTAAGATGTGCCAAAATGTTTACTCTTTCCTCTAAATTTTTCCCACCAAAAGAAAAAAACACGGATTAGGCCAGAAAAATAAGCATCCAGTTGAAATCCATGTTGCCAGTTTATAATATTCTAAAACTGTAAAAGCCTAGCAGTGAAATTATAAATTATTCTTAGCAACCAAAGTGCCATTTCCGATATATTTGATTTATTCAAATATAAATTACAAGATTAACAATTTAAAGGAAAATATCCTCTAGACAAAAGTAAGCGACAATAACTTTAATAAATGCAGAACCAGATTTCTCTATAAATTCAAAGTTTCTTCAACGTAGCAAAAGACAAGCCTCAAAAACCCCAACATAGAAATAATTATCACAATCATCTAGGCAAAAATCGCTTAAAGTCCTTATATTATAAATAGACATTATTAAAGATAACGTAAAAAAATAAGGTATACCATCTTCCTCAAGGTCACCATTACTATAAGTGTAAAGTAAGACCTTCGATTATAAGGCCGATGAAACTCACTAAAAGGACAGATAAAACGAAAAATAAACTTTACTCTCTACCTCATATGCACACGAATAATTTGTGTTAAGCATTTTTTCCCAAGATAAACCAAAAAAAAATAATCACGGAATCTAAATCTGTAAAAACATACACATACATTCACACAATATTTATTTGTGTTCGTCTTAATTTTTCTAAATCTAATAAGTTATAAATCATCTATAGCAAAAAATCGCTAAGCCTATAGAAATGGGCGTCGTGCGGGTGTTTTTATTATTTTGTTCTGCAGGAGTTTAAATCTAAAAATAGATTTTCGAGGGGAAAAACTGAATTAAGGGAGACGAAAATTAAAAAAAATATATATATAACACTTCCGACGTCAAAAAAAACTCGCTAAGGAACGAAAAAATTTATTTGCACCATCTCCCGAGAACTTTCCGGGAACTTTTCGTTTTTTCCTCAAAATACATAGTACGTTTCGTAACACCGAAGACACTCCGGGGATCAATCATGCCCGGTTCCTTCTAACGGCTCACATATAAGATAATACTTTCTCGATACCCATAAAAACGACCTCGACGATCAAACTGCAATATTCAGGATGAAACTATCGTTAAGCGTATAATTAAGAACATAGAAAAAATACTGTCCATTTGAAATTTGCAAAGTATAATAAAATTGAAGAAAATTTGTTTAATTTCAGAGGGTCGACTTGGAGACGATTGATTTAAGACCTTGAGTATAAAACAATCCATGAACGGCACTATGAACTATTATTACGCTAACCGACGTTTCTAAGCCGTAAAAATGGGATTCCTAAAACCCGTAGAAGCATTCATTGGGCATTACACAAAAAACACTATACTGAATGAGGTCCTTTCCGAATCTATTTCGCAATGAAGAAATTTTTTATTTTTTTTAATTATAATGATTTCTAAGATTTATGCACCGTATCAAAACAGAATAAAGCACAAATACGCACTAATAGTATACATAAAATATATTAGATAGATGATAAATAATTAAGAATTAGAAAAATTAAGAACAAGGAAAAATAAAATATCCAAATGTGAATAACTTATATATAATCTTTAAAGACTTAATACCGTAATATTTTTTTTTCTCCTCGGAAAAAACTCGCTAAAAACAAAAAATTATTTTGCACCATCCCCGAAAAGGTAGCAGATAACCGTTATCCAGCTTATTATTATACATGTACCTTAAATTTTTTTACTTAATTTTACAAGTGTAGCAAAAAAACGCTCAAAGCCTATAGGAAAAGGGTGTGCGTATTTTTATAATTATTTTGTTAAGTTACTTATTAATTATTTCAGAGAAAACTGAATTTAAGGTAGACTAAATTAAAAAAATAATAATGAAATATATATAAATATATATATATATATATATATTATAAGGAATAGTATACTAGACTATTAAAGTATATATACTATATTATATATATATATATATATAATATATATATATATATGATATAATAATATGAATATATATATATATAATATAACTAATTATATATAAAATACACTCCCTCGCAAAAAAACTCTTACGAAACGAAAAAATTTATTGCAACATCTCCAAATAAAAAGCTACGTTATTTTGTGCCCCGATGGAAGCGTAAGTGGACCTATTAAGATTCTTTACGTCGATATTTAATTAAGAAGGATATTTTTTTTCCAAAGTAAATTATGGGTTATTTTTTCTAATTTCTTAATTTTTCCCTCTATTTCATTACATGAACTGTATCCGTTGAACTGTTTTCTTCCTTCCAAAAATAAACCGATAAGTGATAGCGTGCGTAATACCGAGACGATCCTCGGAGGATCATCGAGCCGTTTACCCTACGCGTCACTACTTTACGCTCACTAATATAATGACGTCTCGAACCATAAAAACGACTCGAACATCAAACATGCAAATTTCAGGGAGAACTATCGAAGCGTATTAATATGATATAGGACGTTATTTGTACCGGTTTAAGTCGAACAGTATAAGAAAATTGAAATAAAAAATTTCAATTTTTCAGACGGCGACTTGGAGAGCGATTTAGACCTTTTGAGTTATAAACGGTTCAGATGAAACGTCACTATTGAACTATTATAAGCTAACGACGTCTAAGCGTAAAACAGTGATTCAAACGCGTAGAGTCAATTTGCTTCTTTACAAACATCACTATATGATCCGATATCTCGATATATATGGCGTCGTGCAATATTCTTATATTTTTATTAATTTACCCCTAATAAATTTGTAGAAAATGGAATTAAGGGAGACTCATAACACATAAAAAAATTAATATAAAATAGTAATAGTCGACGCCCATTTACCTCCGAAAATCGTCCTCTCAATATGAATGTTTCGAAAAGCCGAAAAAAAACGACTCTACGCGGGTTTAAATCCATTACGCTGTAGAACGTCGTTAACTGAATAATAGTTCCAAAGTGACGATCTATCCTGAACCGTTAAACTCAAAAGTACAAATCAAAAACGCTCTCCAAAAAGTCGATCCTCTAAAAAATAAATTTATTCAAATTAAGTTCCACAATCAGAAGCTTAAACGTACAAAATAACTCCACATATAATAATAATTAGACCCTAACGATTAGTTTCATCCGAAAATTCCGATTACGGCGAGTCGGATGTAACGAAGAAACTCATTAGATAGAGTGACCGTAAAGAGACGCCGCAGAAAAACCCCTCGATGGATCCCCTCCGAAGCGCCGCTGGAATTACAAACTCATATCTAGTTAGAGGGGAAAAAAAACAAAAGGTGGACAGAAGAAGAGAAAAGAGGAAAAAGAAAAACAGAGAAAAAAAAACAATTAAGAAGGGAAGACCTAAAAGATCAAGCCCAAGAAAATATCACGGAAAGAAGCGGAAAGCCCCAACGACGCGGCCGGATGGGCACAAAAGAACGGATACGAGGTAACGCCGGGTGAAGGGGCGGCCAAAAAGAAAATGTGCGTGCGAAGCGAGGGGTGCGGAGCCAAGACCTAAGAGTAGAAAGATAATAGAGAGCTAATGAGAAGAGAATAAATATAGATGATAATCACATCCGCCGCATTCACCAAGCTCCTATTGATCCTTCAGTGCACAATGAGCTCTAACTACACACGAACTCATTACGCATATCTGAATCGAGACTACGTCGATGACCGCTCGAATGTCTAACCACCTCAGAGAGAGTCCTGTAGATTACCACTATCACAATAGACCTACCTGAGCTAGTCCCACGAACAGCTATGCAGAGCACTCGAGATGAAATCATTAACATCACTATAAAAACATATCATAATCGAATCTCAGACGGCTACTTACTACCGATCTATCGACATGCACCATAGTAATATAAAATATATATATATTGTATTTAGCGCCCTAAAGTCAGTTGTCGATAAAAAAATTGAAAGAGGACTGATACCAAACCCCTGTATGATATGAATATCTACGCCACTAGCAGATATCCGTCAACCGCTTCATATAAGTCTGCGTGTCACTCTCACTGCACACACTACACACCTAAATCAACTAGTTAAGTATATCCTATAAATATAAAGTACCCTCCTCATCCCGAGGCACTTCGGAAGCCACGAAAATACGTTCACTCTCATACCTTCGAGATGGGGGGCAACAGATAACATTTTTCGTACGGTCTAAGATACCACCTCTTTGATTGTTTCTTAAGCGATTTTTTACCCGAGAGAAACCAAAAAAAAATAATACAATACTAAAATAATTTAAAGAATTACAATAATAAGTTATTCTTATGAATTTATTTTCTCTCTTAATTTTCTAAATTCTAATTATGTAGATCTCCTTATTTTATTGATATTAATTTTTTTGAGTAGTTTAGTCTCCCTTAAGTTCCATTCTACAATAAAAGGATATTTTAGGGTAAACAAATTAAAAAAAAAATAAAAAAAGCACGACGCCATTTACCTCGGAAACGTCCGCGTCATATGACGTTGCGTAAAAGCCCAAAATAAATCTTCACGGTTTAGAATCCATTTATACCTTAGTAACGCGTAGCTTAAAAATAGTCCCAATAGGACGTTTCATCGGAAATGTTAAACTCAAAAGTCTAAATCAAAATCGCTCTACCAAAAAGTCGACCTCTGAAAATTAAAAAAAATTTTTCTTTCAAATTAACTAACCTTCGAATTAAAAACGTACAGAATAAACTCCTATAAATAATAATTATACGCTTAACGATAGTTCATCCCTGAAAAATTGCCATTTATACGTTCGAGGTCTTTTATGTAATCGGAAAACGTCAATTATATTATATGACGCCGTAAGAGAAACCCGCCTCGAATTGTCCCCCCGAGATGTCTCTGGTAGTTACGAAACGTCACTATCGTATTTGACGGGAAAAAAACCGAAAAGTCACTACATCTCGGGAATTCGCAAAATAAATTTCGTTCCTAAGAGCGAAGTTTTTTTGAGGGAAGTGTAACTATTATATATTATTATTTTATAATTTGTCTCCCTAAAAATTCAGTTTCTACGAAAAAATTTAAATCTAACTAAACAAAAAAATATATAAAAAAAACACCCACACGCCCATTTTCTATAGGCTTTAAGCGAATTTTTGATAAATGATTATAATTAAATTAAAACTTTAAGAAAAAGTAAGAACGAAGGAAATAAAAATAAGATCCAATTGTGAAATTGCAAAATATATTTGAGATCGAAATTCTCGTGATATTTTTTTTACCGGGAAAAAAATCGCTTAAACAACAAAAAAATTATTTGCACACAATCTCCTAGAAGAGAGAGTAACGTTAGTCGTATTAATCGTTCCTAGTGACGTTTCATCGAACCCTTTATACTCGAAAGTCTAAATCAAAATCGCGCTAACAAAAGATGCCCTGGAGCGAAGCGTAGGAGACCCTAATTTTTCCGTAAATTTAAAAGGTACTATATTTATAATAATATAGCTTAAGCATTTTTTTGCCATAAATGTAGATAATTTATTCTATGTGTAAATTAGTGTTTTTAGGACCTTGTCTCTGCTAACAGCCGAAAAACATATAAATAATAGAGAAATCATAACGTAGTACAGACTATAAAAATGTTAATGTCCAGCCCCTTACTCTTTACCCTAGAAGATATTTTCCTTAAAATTTTAATTTGTAAATATTTTTTGAAACAAAATAATATATCGAAATGGCACTTGCCGGCTAAAAAATAATTTAATAATTTTCAACTGCTAGGTTCTACAGTTTGAATATATATAAAAGCCATGCAACATCATTTCAACCTAGCATCTATTTCCCTAAATCGTTTTTATTCGTGAAAAAAATTCTAAAGGGAACAAAGAAGTAAAATTTTGGCACAAATCTATAATAAAGGAACGATTGTCTAACGCCTTAGCAAGATCCTAAAATTGGATTTTAGCTTGTTTCTTCACCAAGGCTGAAAATTTGCGGAAAAGAACGAAAATTATACTAGTTTTTTTCTCGAAGATAGTGTTTAAAGCACAGAAGACTCCTAGCTCGATTTGCAGGAAACAAACCAATTTTTTAATCGCCCTTCGTATATTGTTAAAAGTCGTGGAATTTAACATTTTTATTACTAAAATTTCAAGTGGCTTTGTTTAAGACTATGAGATTCATTTTATTGTTTTACATAAAATCGCACATTGCTTTCAGATGTGACAAAACATTTCAAGTAAAAATATGCGTTAAACATAAATTAAAAGGTAATTTCTAAAACCAATTAAAAAAGAAAAATATTCTAAAAATTATTAAAAACAGTACCATTATCATCAATATGAAGCGAGCCAAAAAATTGACGTTCTTCAGAAACGCTAGAAATTGCGAAATAAAAAGCCGAAATGTCTATATGAGTATTAACAATTATAGCAGTATTGAAAAACAATCAAAATCAAAAAAATCATGAAGAAATTTTTTTATTAAGGACTATTCGTCCACCTTCTGACAATACATCTTAAGCGTTATAGCTTCCCATTTCTATTCATAGACTCTCTCACAAAGAATTCTTTTCAGCTTTCGATTGCCTCAAAACATAATTTCTTTAAATCTCCTTACCTTTTAGTCGCAAGTATGAATCACTTCTCCTTCATGCACAGAACCCTCAGCCCAGATGATTCAATCGAATTCAGGTGTGTGCTCGGCCTGGTGATCCACAGCGGTAAAACGACAGCTGCCTAAATACAGATTATAACGGGTGGGCGGTCAGACGCGCTAGCGCAAGTGCTCCCGTCGATTACGAGTATGTCGTGTGGCGAGTTAACGACGAAAATGGGAATAATAGGCAGGAGAGCGGAAAGAAACGAACGTGCAAACTGGCGGAAAACTGTTGAGATAGTTTCCGTGGCAAAGGGGGGGCCTGTCGAAAAGTGAAAAGGACATGAGGCCTATATTAAACCTTGCGCAGACGCTGAATCGGTGGCACCAGAGCAAACAACGGGCGGAAACCGTTGCGGAACCACTCCCATCAAGGCGTGTCGAGAGTGAAAGGGCTTGGGTGTCACCGAGGTCAAATGGACAACGCGCCAGGCGATGGGGCTAGTGGACAAAGAAATTACACGACCGTGCGGTGACGAAAGAGTGTGGGAACGATGTCCATAGAGTGTGTGCAAGTGGGGAAAGAGGAAACCACCGGTGGGAGCGGCATAGAAAATAATGAGGGGAATTGTAGAGACGAGAGATGAAGAGAAAGATGAGATATAGATATAGATTAATATAAATGAGTATAAAATAGAGGATAATAAATAATCTGAAGAAGATGATAGAGAAGAGTAAGAGTAAAAAGAGAAGATGAGAGAAGTATAGAGTAAGAGATAGATAGATGAGAGAATAATGAGAGAATATAGAGATTAGAGCGTACAAGTGTCGTGTGAGAGGACGTAGGAAGTGAACGGAACGGAGCAGTGACGTGCGACGCCTTTCCTCCTCGCGGGGGGGGTGAAGAGAGAAGGACGGGAAGCAAGAAAAACGAGAAAGAATACGTTCACAAAGACAGCGATACAACACGAGTTAAGACAGAGAGATATAGAGAGTAGATTTACAACTTAGAGATAGTTCAAAGAAGAAGATAGAGAGAGAATAAGAGAATACTTCGCTGTTTCCGGATTAAAGATATCTACCTAGAAATGATAAGAGACAACAGATTATTGATGCTACTATGAAGTCTAAAAAAGAGAATTCGTATAGAAGAGTAGATAGAGAGTATAAGAAAGTTGATAAATAGAGATCGTATACATCTGTTCACTACTAGACTTTCGTAACGCGCAAATAGTTATCAAATCATACGTGTATATCAGACAACTGAAAGTTTCTACTAGACCTTATAATGACCCACATATACATCGAGTGGATGCGAGAACAGTATAAAAAAGGTGCGGGTCAAAGCCGTAGTTGGATGTAATAAAAACGGCGAAAATAAAGGGCAATAAGAGGGTCGTCACTACCTTGATTTCCTTATAATTTGAGAGAATGAAGCCAGCCCGAGAACGTGAAATACAATGAAGTAAAGGCCCCGCGCCAGTGGTATGATATTAGAGGAAAACCAGAACGTCACGTCGTGCATGAAATTGCTGGTATTATCGGAAGCAAACACGAGGGCAAAGAACCCGGACTTGGGTTGGTGATTAAGGGACATTTAAACAATTTAAGAGCGTGGAACCGCCACGGAGTGGAGAAATCCCCATTAATCCGAGGGTACACACATCTGAAGGAATGGCTAAAGCACATACCAAAGGGCAAACGATATTACGTGCGAGGAAGGCACCACGAGCTGCACAGTGAGCAATCCGCGGAAGCTGCCAAAAGCCGAGAAATACCTATCCAGGTCACGGGAAAAGAGAGGGCACAGCGCTGAGCAACAACGAGCATGCGAACACGGGAAAAGTCAAAAGTGGCGAAGCGAAAGCTGAGGCTTCAAGCCCCTCTAATCCATCGGAAAGATGGGGATGGAGTGAGCTGGCGATGGGAACGGCGGGAACGCGAAAACAACAGGAAACAGAGCGAATGAAACGTGGAGGTAACGATTGGGCGTTGGGTTGAAGGAGATAGAATAAGAAGACTTGCGACCATTGACATGAATAAGATAGGAAATAATAAAATATAGAAAAAAATAGTGTAATACGGATAAAAGTGAATTTTAAATAATAGGCTAAGCAAAAACGCGAAGAAAAAAAGTAGAATCAATGTACAACGAGAGAAAGGACCGCGGGGAAGGGTAAAGAAAAAAACACAATATAACATGTGCGGGCAATATTGGGTATGGATTGGAACAATACCGAAAAGAAATGGAAAAAAAACGCAGACACGGTGCGCGGGAGCCAAGGCATACTGGTGCGGGACAAACGGGCGAAGCGGAGTAGCTCCTGTGGCAATGAAGAACAACGATAAAGTGGAGAGCCGAGAATCAGGAAATAAACTAGAAAAAATAGGAGTTGTTCAAACCAAACTGTAATACTGCACAGCCCAAGAAAGGCAATGGGCACAGAAACAAAAAAAACCAAAAGAACAAAAGCCCACTGGAAACAGTGGATAGAATGAAAAAGAAAGCTTAACCAACGGGCGAATACCAATATTAACCGGCAACATAAAAAAGGGAAGTCGGAGCATAATCATAGAAAAGAAGAACTTGAATAAACACTTTAACCCGGACTATTAATTAACGTAATTAACCTAGTTTTTGCAAAAATTCCGGGCTCCCATAGATGGGGCACGGAGCAAAACGAACAAACAACGATCACAAGTCCTAAGCAAGCAAACGCCTGAGAAAGAAGCGGGATGGCACAAAAAAAATCACCCTATAGGAAGGGCGAAAAGACGCCCCGAAAGGCCACCGAAAAGAAAATAAACACGAATGAGATAACCCTTAGAATTATTAGTCACAGGGGAACAGTCTTAACATACACATCACACAAAAAACATGATGAGAAGCCTATACATAGCAACATAAAAACCCGAGCACCAAACGTCCCACCAGGAAATGAGCAAAACATACAATACAATAAATAATACATGATGAAAATAGATAAATTTATTCACGCATACAGAAGAAGATCTACAACGTTAGACCTAATGATAGTTGTACAATACACTGAAGTTCTCAATTCCAAATTTAACCAGCTGGAGCAACGAATGAATCACAGCACCAAAAAACACGAATCCACAAGAAAATCACACAAAAAAAAAAGCACTTAGAGAAAAAATGTACAACAAAAAAATAACCAAAACAACAATACAATAACACCGGCACGCCTCCAACCAACGATAAAGAGACCTTGCGATCTAAAAAAGACGCAGAAACGGCACAAGAGAACGTACAGAATCTGAAACGAAAAACGTATACGCACGTTCTTTACACGCCGAGACGCAAGGATTAATAAGTGTTGGGTGACTAACCGTTCAAGTAAAAGAATGTTGCTACCTAAGCACAGATCATAAATACTCCAATTAAAATAAAAATGAAAAAAGACACGTAAGACAATACGGAAAGTAATCAAAAATCCAGACAGACAAAATGAAGGTAGACCGTCGAAGTCAAAGCTAAGAAAAACATCAAAGCAAAAACCAAACCGATAAATGATTGTGACCTGCAAGTAAGGTATCCAAGCGGAATAAAAGCAACACGAAAAAAGATAGACATAAAAAAAAAAAAAAAAGAAAGAATGCAGACACTATGGCCAAAAAAAAACCGCTAAGAAACGAATGAACCGAACATACCCCAAAATAACGTGGGCGCCCAAAAAACGAATAGAATAGTCACACCAACCACCCGAGAGCATACAGAGACGCAGGCCCCGCGCCCACGATAAACAAGACACAGGACAAAATCATGACAAAAAACGACGCGATACAAAGCACGCGAGCACGCAGAAGAAAGATGGGAAAACGAACGAAACAGAGGTACAACGAGCCGACCGGGTTAGTAAGAAAACAAGCAAAATGGAAAAAAAGCAAACAACAACAAGGAACAAAAGGCGAGTAAACCGGGAGGATAAACAAGGGCAGAAAACCATAGAAACGAAGACTAAAAACAACTTCCCTCCGATAAAATAATGATCGGTAAACCCGATCGGTATTGACAACAGCTAACGAAACGGCAAACGATAGACAGAAAGAACACGCCAAGAAAAAAAAATGACGCCTAACTAACACACGAAGAACAGCTATGATTTAATATGGCAAAAAGACGAAACAGAAATCCTTGGAATAAAGAGGGGAAAGAGATCAGTTAAAAAAATCCAAAAAAGAAAACGGTAAGAAACAAAAAGTACCAAGAGAGAAAGCGATGATGGAGTATATTCAAAGACTGGAAGCCTCGTAATAAAATTTTGCGCGCAAAAAAAAATACCGGCGATCAAAAAGAGATAACGAAAAAAAAACGAGGAATCCATTTTCCCGAAGAAAGTTAATAAACGAGCTGCCGTTAAGAGACGATTAAACAATTTTGTCACCTGAACAGAACTCGGAATGAACAGGTGACCCAAAAAATACCCCATTAAGGGCCAAGAAATTATGCTTAGGCGCCGTAAATCAACAGAACACCGAAAAAAAGAAGGCCACAAAAGCACACGAAGAAGAGAGCGGAAATAAATATATCATTACGATAGGAATTACCAAATTCCTTCTAAGTTATGGAGAAATAAAATCTAAGGCAATCAGAAACGATTATAACATAAAGGGATTAAAATTTTGAATTACTCTGTATACGATCGAACCAGTAAACAAGAGAATTAGATCAATTGAAGCAAGTTTTGATTAACAACAATAAAAGAAAATATAACAGAACACGAAGGTGGAGTGATTAGAATAAAATATCAATGTTTCAATTAAACACCCTTTTATAAAATCCTTAATAAATACACATACAGAAGACAGCCTTCATTAAACTATCTTACCACGCTGCCCCGTACTCAATTACTATAAACTGTAAGCTACAAGAAGGCGGGCGAACACAAAAAATTGGTGAGATTCCAACATATATATATTCTTTATGAAAAAAACATAAAGACATAAGTGAACTCCCTAGGCTCGAACATGAAATTAGAGCGTGATAAGGCTCGCGAGCTCGTCGACCTACAATTACTTCAACAAACGAAGAGGACACAATGAAACCCACCTCTAATCCACACGAAGGATTCTATAGTGCAGAGACGAGTAAACAACTCCTTAAAAAAGAAAGTAGACCGAAACAATAACCAACGTGCCATAGACCTGCACCCCCTGCCAAACAACTCCCAACCGACGGTCAGAGCCAGACAAGAGTGCGACGACCGAAAGTACGAAACAAAGCCTCCACTAGAAACCAAGGACGCCTAACTGTTCCGATGAGACACTCGACAAAACGGTACCTAGGCCTAACCACGCAAAGCGGCCAATGAGGGCTAGTGCTCTCAAAAAATCACACAATTCATGCATAAGCCTCATAAAAAAGAACGTTAAAACGTTTGAACAACATTCTAAAGCAGAAGCCGGAATAAAGAAAGGACAAAAACACAGGCAGAGCGACGGAAGCATGGGAACCGAGCAAGTGAATAAACGTCTAATGTCGAGAACGCATCGAGGATAAACCGACACAAGGATCTTCGGATACATAGGCCACCCGAATAAAAAAAGTAATCGCAAAATTCTAGCTCCTTCGTGACAATCACCATACTCCGCGTGTGTACCTCGCAGATAGTCGGACCCATCAGTGAAGAATGCGATCCCGGGGTCAGGGGCCTCGCGATTCACCCAGCGTTCGGCTACAGTATGAGACGTCAGGTGCGTCGGGCTGAGAGCGAACCCCCGTGTAATGACAACAGTGGACGGAAAAAAAGACGAAGAGACGAAACAGGGGAAAAAGACAAAAAAAAATGAGACCTCCCAGGGACCGCGGAAACGCCGGCGCAAGAGGCGTTGAAAGATGGCCAAAAAAAACCACGCGGAGAATGCCATGGGGTAGCGGGGGGGAAATACCTGGCGTGAGCGGCTGAAAGGAGATCCAGAATTAAGACGCTGTGATCAGTTGCGGGAGTCGCCGGAGAACTAAAGAAAGATCGCCAAAGCGGCGCCCTCAAAAAAAGACCGGCGGAAAAAGGTGGGGAAAGACACAAGGGTAACATACCGACAGTATAAACGGGTGACGAGAGAGATAAGAACGAGCGTAGAGATAGAGGAGATGAATACGCAACGAAGGCAGCCGAAAAACCACCAGCGCAGGGTGAACAAATACGTTCAAAGCTAGGTAGAGGTCTACAAAGGGCAAAAAGACACTCGCTATTTTATGAAGATTGAAACCCTGTAATTACTTACCCAACCTCTCGCCGGATACGAGACATCGCTATATCAATAAGAACCTCAACCCGTAAAAAGGTATCACAAAATGCACGAAAAAGGGCATGTATACCGATTGCACACACGTGAGAAGAGCCAATTCGAGTCATACAACTAACATATCAACATATATCATTCAGACCCGGTGAATTAACTAAGCAACTAAATGAGATACCGGACCGAAAAAACGATTACCTCCATCTCTCCAGCACGTGCGTGTAACGACTCAGTCTACAAACACCGAGATACGGCGAGAGAATTACAAAAAATGAGCGGCGACTATTCCTTGACGACCTTTGCCGCAATATAAGTCCTAAGGCCTCACTACTGAATGTCACAAGCGATCATGATGCGCTGTATGAAGGTACCATAATCCCAAGTCCTGAATTATAAAAGTAATTGATACAATAGGGCGATGATGTACAAGCTCAATATTCTCTGGTATTTGTGAGTCATTTTGATATCTATTGTTATGGCGTTTCAATAGTTTGATGAGAAAAAGAAAAAGAAAAGATGAAACAGAAATAGTGGCTAAGTTAAATCTTTCCTTAGTATTTCAACACAACTCCCCCTACAACAACTAACCAACCAAAAATCCAAATATCTTTTTATTATATTTTTCCGATGTTTCACTTTATCCTTGACGTTGGATAGATCTACCCAAAAGTTGTGCACTGATACAATCCAAAAAAGATCTCAATATGAGAAACGCTTCACATGAACATGTGTCTCGG
>JABUQX010132644.1:10000-15000 GCA_015478945.1 Trachelipus rathkii | reverse complement strand
TGTTTCGGTGTAAATATCATTAGATTACACCATGTGCTATATGTATTAAGTCCTCAAGTATGTCAACATCGTTAAGTGATGTTAATTCGTTTTTTATTTTAAGCAATGCTGTAATATTTTCAGATGTTCGAACTGTGAAACCTATACACGTACGCATGAAGGTCACACAATCGATGGGTTTCCAGTAGTGGCGTACATCAAGGGTTTTAATATTGTCACACGACGAGAACACAACGTCTATTCTATTAGAACCACTTACGTTGTCTTCCCAGTTAGATATTTCACTAAGCGTCGATCTTTCGGATAACAAACACTTATCCTCTACCCATGCTGCTGCGATGTCGATAATCTTGATGAATCCATCAGCACAAACGAATAAAGGTCTATTATTTGACCCTCTGGCAGGAATACAAGCAACGTATAGAATGTAATTGGTATTGATTAAATGTAAATGACACATCGTTGGGAATAACGAAACTCCTCGTGAAGATATCAACAACAAGCGTAGAGATGCGGGGAGATGTCATCGTATCAGCACGGCGAAAAATATCCTACTGAAGAAAATAGATTGTATAAACAATCCTTAAAGGTAATGAGATTCTTTCTTTCAACCAATCAGAAGAAAGTAACAAGGATATAGCGCACGAACGAACCATATCAGTTCAAAAGAGTATATATCGTTGAACAACAACAACAACAACTTAACTTAACAACAACTTAACAACTACAACAACAACAATAACATAGTACAAAAATAAGTTCTTTATATACTATCCAACGAATATATGCTAACGTAACATTGTTTTCACATTAATAAAGCTAACATAGCATTACCAGAACTAAGAATATAATGTACAATGACAAAACCTAACACACCTTACGCCCGAATAAACAACTAACATTAACAAAGTTCCATACTTAACAACAGTAAAGTACCTAGCACAGCGTACAAAACGTAACATATTCACACTTTTCAAGCATTCTAACATATCAATGTTAATTTTACATTAACACTATTGATTTACTTCGCATTTCGAGTATCATTTCGGATAAACATAGCACAAAAATGAGTTCTTTATATACCAAGCAACGAATATATGCTAACATAACAATGTTTTCACATTAATAAAGCTAACATAGCATCATATGAATTAAGAAAATAATGTACAACGACAAATCTAACACAACTTAAGCACGAATAAACTGTTAACATTAACAAAGTTCCACACTTAACACCTGTAAAGTAACTAACATTGCATACAATACGTAACCTATTCATACTTTTCCCAAGCATATCTCTAACATATTAACGTTAATTTTACATTGATACAGTAATATTTAACAAAAATTTATCATAACCTTGTCTAATTATCATACAGACCAACGAATAACTGTAAACATAACAAAGTTTTATCCACACATAACACAAAAATAAGTTCTTTATATACTAACCATCGAATATATGCTAACGTAACAACGTTTTACATTAATAAAGCTAACATAACATAACCTGAACTAAGAATATAATGTACAACGACAAACCTAACACACCATACGTATGAATAAACTACTAACATTAACAAACTTCCGCACTTAACAACAGTAAAGTACCTAACACTTCGTACAAAACGTAACCTATTCACACTTTTTCAAGCATATCTCTAACATATCAATGTTAATTTTACATTAACATCGTAATATTTAACAAAAAATTTAGCATAAACCTGTCTAATCATCATACTGACAAGAATATAATGCTAACGTAACAAATTTTACATCAACTTCGTAATATTTAACAAAAAATTCATCATAACCTCGTCTAAATATCATAATCCCCATCGAATAATTGCAAACATAACAAAGTTTTAACCAAACATAACAAAAAAATAACAAAATTTTATCCTGACATAACAAAAATAAGTTTTGAATAAAATATCACAGTAAAGCGTAATAGTTTACTGATATTAAAGCAGTAAATCAGTAAATCAAACCGCCCATAACAACAGTCCCTACCATCCCACCTACTGTGATCCTATTGAACTATTGATTCAAGTCATATTTCGAGGATCATTTTGAATAAACATAACATAAGGGAAGTTCTTTATATACTAACCTACGAATATATGCTTAACCAACAAAGTTTTAGCATCACTAAAGCTAACATATCATAACATATAAGTTTTTACTTTCTGTAAAGCTAAACTATGAACATAACATGCTTAACACACAACAACCAGACGAATAAACAGCTATCATTAACAACTTAGTCAATAAAACGAACATACGCGGGAAGGAGTAAAACAAGTTTTCATTTTTATAACATATAATTTTCATTGAACAAGAAGAGCGTTATATAAATACATAAAAACATAAGTTTATTTTAAATATATTAATTCATCTAATCAGAGAACATAGGATTCAACATAACTTGGGTACGTTCTATATATCTCTCTAAAGATTCAACACCCTTTGAAAGAATGTAAGTATAAATGCCTTCAGCAGCACTAAACCATTTTTCGGCATATTTTGATTCAGCAGCACTCATTCTCTCATACAAGAGAGGAAATGATAAACTCGTCCAAGCTGATAGTTATTAACGCATTCCTGTATACTGCATTATACGGGAAACCACATGTTTCGGTGTAAATATCATAGATTACACCATGTGCTATATGTATTAAGTCCTCAAGTATGTCAACATCGTTAAGATGCGATGTTAATTCGTTTTTTATTTTAAGCAATGCTGTAATATTTTCAGATGTTCGAACTGTGAAACCTATACACGTACGCATGAAGGTCACACAATCGATGGGTTTCCAGTAGTTGCGTACATCAAGGGTTTTAATATCGTCACACGACGAGAACACAACGTCTATTCTATTAGAACCACTTACGTTGTCTTCCCAGTTAGATATTTCACTAAGCGTCGATCTTTCGGATAACAAACACTTATCCTCTACCCATGCTGCTGCGATGTCGATAATCTTGATGAATCCATCAGCACAAACGAATAAAGGTCTATTATTTGACCCTCTGGCAGGAATACAAGCAACGTAACGACTGCCATTTGGTTTACGATTAAATATAAATGACACATCGTTGGGAATAACGAAACTCCTCGTGAAGATATCAACAACAAGCGTAGAGATGCGGGGAGATGTCATCGTATCAGCACGGCGAAAAATATCCTACTGAAGAAAATAGTGTAAAACAGTCCCCAAAGGTAATGAGATTCTTTCTTTCAACCAATCAGAAGAAAGTAAACAAGAATACGACACACGAACGAACCATATCAGTTCAAAAGAGTATATATTCTCGTTAGATAAACATAGTACAAAAATAAGTTCTTTATATACTAACCAGCGAATATATGCTAACGTAACATTGTTTTCACATTAATAAAGCTAACATAGCATTACCAGAACTAAGAATATAATGTACAATGACAAAACCTAACACACCTTACGCACGAATAAACAACTAACATTAACAAAGGTCCATACTTAACAACAGTAAAGTACCTAGCACAGCGTACAAAACGTAACCTATTCACACTTTTTCAAGCATATCTCTAACATATCAATGTTAATTTTACATTAACACTATTGATTTACTTCGCATTTCGAGTATCATTTCGGATAAACATAGCACAAAAAATGAGTTCTTTATATACTAACCAGCGAATATATGCTAACATAACAATGTTTTCACATTAATAAAGCTAACATAGCATCATATGAATTAAGAAAATAATGTACAACGACAAATCTAACACAACTTAAACACGAATAAACTGTTAACATTAACAAAGTTCCACACTTAACACCTGTAAAGTAACTAACATTGCATACAATACGTAACCTATTCATACTTTTTCCAAGCATATCTCTAACATATTAACGTTAATTTTACATTGACATAGTAATATTTAACAAGAATTTATCATAACCTTGTCTAATTATCATACAGACCAACGAATAACTGTAAACATAACAAAGTTTTATCCAAACATAACACAAAAATAAGTTCTTTATATACTAACCATCGAATATATGCTAACGTAACAACGTTTTACATTAATAAAGCTAACATAACATAACCTGAACTAAGAATATAATTTACAACATCACCTAACAACACCATACGTCCGAATAAACTACTAACATTAACAAACTTCCGCACTTAACAGCAGTAAAGTACCTAACACTTCGTACAAAACGTAACCTATTCACACTTTTTTCAAGCATATCTCTAACATATCAATGTTAATTTTACATTAACATCGTAATATTTAACAAAAATTTAGCATAAACCTGTCTAATCATCATACTGACAAAGAATATAATGCTAACGTAACAAATTTTTTTACATCAACTTCGTAATATTTAACAAAAAATTCATCATAACCTCGTCTAAATATCATAATCCCGATCGAATAATTGCAAACATAACAAAGTTTTAACCAAACATAACAAAAAAATAACAAAATTTTATCCTGACATAACATAAAAATAAGTTCTTTGAATAAAATATCACAGTAAACCGTAATAGTTTACTGATTTTAAAGCAGTAAATCAGTAAATCAAACCACCCATCCCTACAGTCCCCTACCCATCCCACCCGCCTGTGATCTATTGAACTATTGATTCAAGTCATATTTCGAGTATCATTTTGGATAAACATAACATAAAAATAAGTTCTTTATATACTGACCTACGAATATATGCTTAAACAAAATTTTTACATCAATAAAGCTAACATATCATAACCGAACTAAGAATATAATGTACAAATACAAACCTAACATACCTCGCGTATGAATAATCAGCTAACATCCTGAAAATTCCCTACTTATCAAAGGTAAAGTAGCTAACAGGTCATACAATACTCGATAGTGGGTACTTTTCTCATATATCCAGGAACAGGCAAAGCCGTATCATCTAACAATCCCTTTACAAAGTGGACCAATCTACCAAGATACCAACATCTTGAACAATGAA
>JABUQX010132643.1:25000-27500 GCA_015478945.1 Trachelipus rathkii | reverse complement strand
AAGTCTCTCAGGTGAGCGCAGACGTGGGCTTTAAAGAAAGGAAGATTAAATACAGTTGGAAAAACAGAAGAAGGCAAGGATTTCCACAAAACAGAAGTATCTGGAAAGAAAGAGGCACCACAACGAATAAGTCTGGGGTTTTCAATACTTACGCAAAATCCATGTGAGATCAAGGCACTTCTTGTGCTCGATGGGAGACGCAAGGGTAGTGGAATGCGAGAGGTCAAGTCCATTGAACATCTGCCGTTGTAGTACCTATAGAAAAGAGATAGTGCGCCAACGTCACGTCGCAGAGATAGAGGGTTAAGAGAGTTAGAAAGTAGGGGACAGTTTATTAGTCTCTTAGCTTTAGACTCAACCCTATCCAATAGAAGGGTGAAGCCGGAGACCCCCCAAATGAGAAAACAGTACTCTATACAAGAAAAGGGAAAAAATCCCGCAACCTAAACAGAACTCCCAGCTTCTTTGAGGCCACCTTAGCAACCATTGTAACATAAGGTTTTCAAGACAATTTGTTGTTTATGTTGAGACCAACAATGATTATGTTATTCAAAGGTGAAACGTTAGAGCAATCGAAGGAAATAGAAAAATTGGGAGGGAGATGTAAGGAGGTTGAGTTTTTAAAGAGTTGCATTTTACAAGGTTGCGGTGACCCACCAGGAAATCCCATGCAGATCGGCAAGAACAGAATCGGAAAGCTGAAGACGAGAGGGAACTCTAGATGCAAAGAGATAACAGATTTGAATTGAGTGGAAGAATGGAGAGTTGAGTCATCGGCATTAAGGTAAACAGAGTTAGAAGTACAGCTGAGGAGATCGTTGATGAAAAGTAGGAATAAAGTTGAAGATAGAGCAGAACCTTGAGGAATACCACAATTAACAGGAAAGGGAAAGAGGACTCTCCATCAACGAGTGCTGATATGGAGAAAACTAGATAAGAGTAAGCAAAGAGAAGGAGGAAACCCAAAGGAAGGGAGCTTAAAGAACAGTGATGTGTGCCATACCCGGTCGAAAGCTTTGGATATGTCAGGTGCAACCATGCAAGAGTCCCCATAGCTCCTAAGGGCAGAAGACTCAACTAGATAGGAAAGTATGGCACCAGTTGATCTCGAACGGCGAAAGCCATTCTGATGATCTGAAAGAAGGGAATGAGACTCCAGATGATCCATAAAATGAGAGTTAAGAAGAGTTTCAAAGATTTTAGATAGAATATAAGTGAGAGCTATAAAGATCAAAGCGGCTACCTTTTTTCGTCATCGGTTGGACATATGCGCGCTTCCTGCACTGAGGAAAAGTATTAGTATTAAGATATAGAGAGTAGAGTTGAACAAAGACACACTCCCTCAAAATACGGGGAGGAATGCCATCCGGGCCACTAGCCTTCCAGGCGTTCATAGATCTCAGGATTTCATGCACACGATCATGTGTAATCACAGGTAAAGACATGTGAAACCTGAGAGGAGAAGAAGCAGGATGATGGATGCCAGAATCATCCAGGGTAGAATTAGATGAAAAAAAGAGCCGAAGAGATTGACTTTTCAGGAGGAGAGTTAGCTACAGAACCGTCAGAGCGAATAAGTTGCCAGAACGTTCAAAAAATAAAAATATGTCGTGTATTTAAAAAATATTAATTTTCTCTGAAATGCAAATAGATCAGTTTGAAAACAGCGATGTCAAGGTAACAAAAGCAAAGTTTGAAGGGAATAAAATTATTTTTCTTTGCTTTCTACACAGAAGTAATTGGGAAATAATGCTTTCAAAGCAAAGACAAAAAAAAATCTTTTTTTTTTGTTACCCCTGTTATCTGGAATTATATTTCCCTTTATTCTTGATTTCAACTGAAGATTATTTTCCTATCTAACTGATTTATGATCTTCTGCCCTTAGGGACTACTTGGAGTCTTGCCTGATGGGGCTTGATATTTCCAAGGGTTTTGATACCAGATAGGGATTGCGACGATGCTCTTCAAGCTCCCATCCTTTGGGTTTTCTCCTTTACTTTATTAATCATTTCTAGCTTCCTTTCAAAATGCTCCATATTGGCCGTTGTACATGGAGCCCCTACTTCAACCTTCTCATTCAATATTAATGTTCCTCATGATTCTCTTTCATCTCTGACTCTTTTCCTACTTCTCAAGACCTTCTCAAGATCTTCTCAAGTGCACATCTAATTCTATCCATTCATATGCCTAAGGCTCTACACTCTATTCTGCTTATTTCAAAATCTGTTTCCTCTTTTGCATCTAGAGATACCTCTCATCTTCATCTTTCTTATTCTATTCTTGCTGATCTAACCAGAATTTTCCGGTGGTGTTACATCATCAATCTTGTAAAACTTCTACGGATCTCCCTCTCAATGATACCTCCTAAATTTTTTGTTTCTTTCAACAATTCTCCAGTCTTTTTTGTTAACAGTACAGGAACATCTTTCATCTTAGCGTAAGCAAGTAAGCAGAAACAAAGTTTTAGAAACCTCACATCATAACGGTTGCTAGGGCGACC
>JABUQX010132643.1:0-17500 GCA_015478945.1 Trachelipus rathkii | reverse complement strand
TGAGTGTGAGAAGATCTCATTATTATATATTTTATCTCTCCTTAAATACTCAGAAAATGATTTGATCTTCATCGATTATTATATATCTTCTCTGCTCTAATAATGTGTGAATGAATTATTTTAACATTAGATTTATCTATTATCTATTATCTATTATTATTATTATTATTATTTCAATAATGAATGAACGTGTCATCTATTAATTTTATATCATAATTTATGTTAGCTCCATATAGGTATGTTTACTCTCCTCACTTAGATCTATGTCAAGTATATTTTTATGTCGTAATTCTCTTTGCAATAAAACTCCTATTTTATTTCCATTAACTATTGATATTTATTTTCTCATTTCATTATTATTTATTACTCAATGATATTTATTATCTGCTTATTCTCATTAAGTTGAACTTTTTATTTTCTTTACATTTATTATTGTCATAGTTATTGTTGTTTATTTACTCTTCATTTTCTTATGCTTTTTTTGTATAGTGGATTCACTTCTTTATTATTATAGTATAATCTTGAATTTTATTAATGGAATTTATTATTTTAGTAATTATTAGGTATTATTATTATTAAAATATATTGATTAATATTATTATTATTATTAAATTATAAATTATAAATTACTTTTCATTTTATCTTAATTTATTATTTTGTGAATCTCTTATCAATTACATTTTCCATTTCTATATCTCATTTATTGTGAGACCATTCATTTTGTTTCTTTAATATATTATTTTTTATATAATAAATTTGTATGCTATAGTAATTCCAATAATTTATATAATTAATAATATGTATTCTTTATTATTTATTATTAAAGTTGATGATTATTTGTTTATCTTGATATGAATTTATTATATATTCTGTCTAGTGTATCTAGGTATTTAGTTTGATTATTTATATTGGTGATGCTTTGTAACGCTTCCAAATTTTTAAGACGCTCCCAATAACCTTTTAGAGGACAAAAGAGGAACAATGCTTAGATAAAAATAAAGGCTAAATAATAAATACAATGAATGAATAACTTCGAATAAATAAATAAATAATAAATAAATATTTTAAATTTGATGAAATCTTGGATTTAGGATCTTGGGCTATAAACTTTATTTTCTGTAGGTTTTGCCTGTTGGAATAATTTTTATTTTATTTTTTTTATATTATTGTTTTATAAATAATTTTAAGAAGATTACTTCTTTTTGAATATTTTAATTTTAGTTATTTTAATTTTTATTTATTTATTTTTTTATTTTTTTTCTCTGCTTATTTTTGCATTTCATTCAAACTAAAAAAAAATTATTTAAAAGCACATAATTTTTTTTGTTTTTTTAAAATATTTATGAAGCAGAATTTTTTAGCATTTAACAATGAATAGAAAAATGCTGCTTTAATATTAAAGAAAAAAAAGAGAGAACAAATAAAAGTTTTATTAACTTATCTTTGTTAATTTATTTCTCTTTGTTGTTGCAACACATTAGTATAGAAATGCACAGACAAAACACCAGTCGAAAGCAAGCTGAAAGTCAATCAAAATACAGCAGAAAGTCAACCAAAAACCAAACAAAATACATTCGAATTCAAAACGGAAGTCAGTTGGAAGCTATCTACAAGCTAATCGAAGGCCAAACGAAAGCCAATAGAAAGCAACCAAAGGTCCACAAAAAAAAACTAATACCAAGAAGTCATTTATTACCAGTCAAAGTACCAACCGTAATTAGTCCAGTCGTTAAATATATATTAATAAGTGAAAATTACCCTTGGGATTAGTTTTTTAAAGACAAGGCCGTTGACCTATAATGTGAAGAATACACTATGATATATTCTTCTTGTCTTACCATGCATTTTACCCGTATTTCTTGTGGTGGCATAGCTGATTTTCAAAATAAAAAGAACAAGATAGAGTATGATCAGGGACGTGAATGTGTAGATGTGATTTTTCAAAGTAGTCGAGGTAATATTACTATAACTTGACTTCACTTTGTTTGAATATTTTGGGGATAAAAAGGGAACTCACCATTGATATTGTTTAATATCACATATTTATTAATGAAACAAGTTTCTATTATCTTTTAGATCTGATCTATACAGTATCCCTATCATATCTTGTGGGTTATTCAGCTCTATCTATCTATCTATCTTCTATCTTATCATTAGATACTCATCTTCAAATGGAATCTACATTAAGAGCATCATTATTAACGTGTGCTAGATAGAAGGGATACCGTTTTTATTACTAAATTTCAGGAAAAGAAAATTTGTGATATAATATATTTCCCAGAGAATCAAAACTGAAACCAAAAACTAATTTTCACTGGTATTAATAATCTCAAACGAAAAAAAAAAAAAGAAAAAAAAAAAAAAAAAGAGCTTTAGTTTTGAGAATGCTAAATTTCAGATGCAGCAGTAACAAAATTTTGCGAGATTGGCTAATTCTCTCTAGAAATAGCCCTTATATCAATTTTTAAGAGAGCAGGCATTTCTCTAAGATGAGAGACATGGGAAGTAGGAGAGAGAGTTGCAAAGCCAGAATTTCTAACGACAATATGTCTCAGGTAATATGTTCCTTTAATAAGAAAATAATCGTATTAATTTTTTCTAAAGCCTAAAAATTTAAAATTCATAAGTTTAATTTAATCGTAAATTTTTTTAAACTTACTGTAGCTTATCTTACGTTATGCTCATTCTAGGCAAGGAGGAACTTAACTTGACGTCATGACTCCATTTGGTGTCACTAAGTCCCTCCTGATTTAAAATTACGCAGGAAGTTACTCATAAGTAGTTACTGTTAAGTTTCTTGATTCATATTTAAACATCTCTCTCTCATACTCTCTTCTCTCTCTTCTCATCACTCTCTCTATCTCTCTCATCTTCTTCTCATCTCTCTCTCCCCTCTCTCGTTCTTCTCTCTCTCTCTCTCTCTCTCTCTCTCTCTCTCTCTCTCTCTCATATAAAGGAAAAATTATTATTTGATTAACACTTTAATCGTGAGAGAAATATTAAAAGTGGGGAGGGATAGGTGAACCTAAAGTGTCGTAACGTTCTTAACTAACTGTGTATACACTCTTTCATACGGCAACTATAAACTAAATATCAATGAAACGGCAAAAAATGGGATAGCAAAAATATTGTTTGGCTGAGCATAAGAGTTTAAATATAAAAGAAATAACCTCTCACGACGTCAGAAAAAGTGAATTTATTAAGTAAATAATAAGATATGATAACAAAGTATTTTTTTAAAATATTAATTTTGACACTCTATAAAGTTCTCAAATTTATAATATAATTAAAGAGTTTAAATTGACCACAGTTTATTAGAGTAATAGCAAAGTTAAATTAATTTTAACGTACTGATAATTTGAAATAACTAACATTAACTCAACTAATACTTGAAATAATAATATGAACAATATTACACTCAAATAATAAATTAAAAATTAATAATAAATAAATGCTCAATAATTTAATAATAATATATATATAACTCTTAATAAATTAATAATAAATAACATCAATAATTAAAAAATAATTATAATATAATAAATTAATAAAATAATAAAATAATAATTAATTATAATAATTTAATAATAATAATATAAATTTAAATTAATAAATAATTAAATAATAAAACCTAAATTATTAATAAATTATAATTATTTAATAAAATTTAAGTAATCATATTAATAATATTAAAATATAAAATAAAAATAAAACGTGAATTTTAGGTCGATGATTGTGAAAAACTACGTGTTTAGAGAAATAATTTAATCTGATATAATTAATTTTTCAAGTTAATTTGATCATATGGAGTAAAATAATTTACAATCTATATCATAATTAAAAGTTATTATATTTATGAAAAATTTCTATCAATGAGAAAAGATTCCTATTAGTGCATGTGTTCAGGTTTCGGAGGACGAATGATAGATAAAGATTTTCAATTTTAGAGCATGTTCTCAGTTATATCGAGAATTTTTTGATGTGTCGCTCTTGTTATTATGCGCGCTCTCTCTTTATATCAGTTGTCGGTGATTGCTGCCCATTATCTATGTGTATGGGAGCTTACATTTCAGATCTCCATCATTAGTGACAGCAACCTGCACATTTAAATCAGATTTTGTTAAAAAGTTGTATTCTAGTGTTCAGAAGTTGTTGAGGGTCTCCCATAAAATAGAACAGGGACAACTCGATGCAGTTGTTACTAATAATATAATTATCTTACTCCTCGTGAAAGTTATCCATTTGGTATATTTATAAGTTGCGCTCAACTCTCTAGGCAATTGTGACGCGCTCGCGCGCGCGCGCTATTTTGAAAAATTAACTACGAGTATTAGAAAGTTTAATATAGTTCTATTGCAGATGTGAGTTAAACTATGATATGTCTCGCGGAAGCCACAAGTACTAAGCGCTCTGGATATATGTGTATGGCATTATACTATTTAGCTCTAAGTTGTGTGTGTAATGAAAGAAAAAGAAGACACAAGTTAGGTGTCGAAAAACTTACGCCTGTGGTCATACTCCTCACCCCTCTCTTTAATATTCTATTATCGAATTTTTAAAGTTTAAAGACTCTCTATTTTCATTATTTCTCTCAACTTCTTTTATGTATATTCTAGATAGAATTCCGAAGAAAGAGGTGACTCCACCTCTATAGCACAGATGTGTAATTTTGATTAAAAAATCACTTCTCGATCATTCCAAGCCACTTAATGAATTAAAAAAGAACAGAAATGACTGTCATTTTTATCGATAATAAGTTTCTAAGTATATATCAATATTAGTATTATATATATATTTGTTCCTCTTATGTATTCAAAAAGGTAATATTATATATATATATATATATATATATATATAATATATATAATATATATATATATTATATATACATATATTATATATATATATATTATATATATATTTAATAAATATATTAATATGATTAGTTTTAAATTATATATTAATATTATTTAAGATATATTTATATATATATATTATTATATATATATATATAATATTATATGTATATATATTATTAATATTATTATATATATTAATATATATATAATTATTATATTTATATATATTAATATATTATATATATATATTATATATATATTTATATATATAATATTAATATATTATATATAATATATATATATATTATTATATATAATATTTAATATTAATATAATATATATATACTAATTATAATATAATTATATTATTATAATACATATATTTAATAAATATTAATATATATTATACTATATATATAATTATATATATAATATATATTAATATATAATAATATATTATATATATATATATATTATATTATATATATATATATATTATTATATATTATATTAATATATATATATATAATATTTTATATATATTATTATACTTTGCATATATAAGGTGTCTAACCCTATTTTATTATAATTGCTACGAGTAGGCTACTTATCGGTATATATTTATATATAAATATAATATATATATAGTATTTATTATATATAATATTAATATATATATATATTTATAATTATATAATATATATATATTATATATTGGTATAAAGTATTTGATATTTTAGGTAGTTAACCGAACGGAGTAGTTCGAGTTTAGTTCTTAAACATTTATAATATACATTATTTGGACATATTCTATGCTATGTATATTAATATAGATATCATATAATATGCAAATAATAGTGGGTTTAACGATAGGTTATATATTTATATATATCATATATTAATTATTATAATATATTATAAATTAATAATTATATATATTAATATATACATACTCTATTATTATTATATACTATATATATATAATATACTATATAATATATAACATATAATATATATATATATATATATATAATATTATTATATTATAATTAATATATTATATATATATATTTTATATATATTAATATATATATATATATAAATTATTTAATATATAATAATATATATATACTATATATATATTAAAAAATATATATAATATTATTATATATATATATATAAATATAATTATATTTAATTTAAATATATTAATAATTAATATATTAATAATATATATATATATATTATATTTAATATGGCTTTAATCGATTAAATATGTAATATAAATAATAAGGTATATATATAGGGTAGTTTAAAGTAATATATCATTATATATATATAATTAATACATTATATAATATAACTAATATAGGTATATTATATAGTATTCTATATTATTAATACATACTCACTCTAACCCTGTTTTTCTTAAGAATTAAAGAATACCCCGTATGGGTAGGACTCTTAAGGATAGTACATAATTCGTCCTTTCCCGGCTTGACAGACAGGGGGATATTTCGTTCCCACCGTGGCCTCGCCCTCCCGTACGCTCTGAGATCCACTCCATAATAGTAATATATAGAAAAATTCAAATTTAAATATACCTACTATAATATATCTCGATTGTAACTATTATTTAATATTCGAATAATTTCTCAGTATTACCTCGATTCTCTCTCTCTATTTTTACACGCCTAAAACATCTTTTTACCTATCATAGAGAGTGGTTATGTGATACAGAAATTTTTTGTAATCCGACCCCCTTCTTAAGATGAGATTTCCACTTCCTAACATTCACAACCCTCTTGTCCATATTTATTATGATATATATGATAATTATAAAGGGTACTCGGTAATATATATATATATAGTGATTATACTAGGTTATATAGGATAGTGATTCCTAGGTAATCCACAGTATATAGATAATTAAATGTTCCTGGTGGTCACAATGCGTTTAATATACTATAATTATTTGCTATAAAATCATAATCTAATAATTATATACATAGTTTGAAATAAAATATATAATTTATACATTTAGTTATATGATATTGATAATATATAATATTAAATAATATATATATTATATATATTATATATATAATTATTATATTTATATATATATTATATATTATAATATTAATTTATAAGTTATTATATATATTATTAATATAATAATATTTATATATATATATATTTATATATACTATATATATATAGTATATAATATTATATATATTATATTATATATATATATATATATAATTATATATTATATATATATATATTATATATATATTATTAATATAGATTTATATTAATTATATATATGCTGACCGTAAAAAACAATATTACAGTCTACCTATATCTCTATAAGGATTTCTTTATATATCTCGTATTTGTCTGTTTGATAGGAAATATATCTCATTTTTGCTTCTATTACTTATCGGTAATATTTTAAGTAATGTATATATAAGACTTAGAACTATCCTTAATTTATCTTAGAACTATTGGAAAATAGTGTTATAATAATATATACTACTAATTATATAGAGTATTAATTAATATATATCTATTTATATATTAATATATTATTATTATATATATATTATATAATATATATATTAATAGTATTATTAATAATTAATTTAATTTACTTTTATTTATTATTATTTATATTAATTATAATTTAATAATTTATATTAATTTTATTATATTATTATTAATTTATTAATATTATTATATATAATTATTATACTATTATTATTAATATTTAATTATTTAATTATTATAATTTATTATATTAATTTATTATAATTTATCATCATTTCACCTCACCTTCTTATATCTCCCCTCTATAGATGGTTAAGTGGTTGTAGTCATACCTTTAGCACTGGTGAAACTCAGTTAAAATTAGCTCGTATAAAAAATCATTAATTAAACGCAAATGCCCAGTCGCAATAAGATGCACCTTATTAGCCTTACACCCCTCGTTATTTCTCTATTCTCTAGCTTGGAATACTCTATCATTTATCACTATCACTGTCCCATATCACTATCACTATCCCACTTATTTTCACCTATGATTATTAATATCCAGTCAGAAAATAATTCAAACCAATGGAGTGCTTCTTCATGTGGAACTCTGTGATGCGACTCCCTTATCTCAATTCATATGGCATATCTCGTCATTCTTGGGTTCATCCTTTATTGGGCCACGATTGTATTGGCCACAAACTCCTGATACCCTCTCTCCACTCTTCTACAATATAAATTCCTCACCTATTCATATCTTCACTTGATATATATTTTATTAACTTTCTTACTACTCGTACTCTGTGCATATATAACTCACTATTTTATCTTCCCCTCAAGGCATTCTTTTACTGACTCTGATACTATACTTTCTTATCTCCTGTCTCCCTAGACTCGGTCGATTTTTATCATATCACTTTAATCTTCACCACATTATTTATAACATCCGCTTAATCAACTATTATTATTTTTCATTATCATACTCTACTTCCTTTTATTATTCAATTAATGACCATATTATTAACGTTTTTGTTCAGTGATACTTATTTATTTTATATCTTTCTCAACTTTGCTCCTTTCTATTATTTACTACCTACACTCAACTATTATTCCTAATGATTTCATTTCTCTATTTACATAATTAATTTTCTTCTCCACACCTAACATCTTTGCATCTCCCATTTAAGTTTTTGTCCATCTGAGCAATCATTTTGTATAATCTTATGATCATTATTACTATCATTATATATTCATTCTTGTCACTTCCAACTACTACTCACTTATATATACACTATTTCAACTCTAATACACGATCACTTTATATCACTACTTATTTCAAATAATATCACTATTAGTCACTATCTATAACTATTAATTATTATATTATTATTTATTATTATTATATTATATTATTATTATTATATTTTAATTATTATTTATTATTAATGTATTATATATATTTATTTATTTATTAATTATGATTATTATAATAATTTATATTTAATTTATATTATTATTATTATTTATTATATATATAAATTATTATTATTTATTATTATTATTATTATTATTATTATTATATTATTTAATTATTTTATTTATCTATTATATAATTATATATTATTTATTTAATATATTATAGTTTATTAATATTAATATTATTGGAATTGTGTGGTGAGTTCAGTTCTTTTAATTATGTCATTCTGCCTAAGTGTTTTTTTCTCGCGTCTCGTTTAGTTTGTGCACACTTATTTGATGAACATTTACGAATATGTGTCCGAATCTGCTTATCTGACGTGAAGTGATTCTATGCTCTGTGTAATGTCATAGCTTTGCATGCTGTTGATATTAATCATTTTGGTGAGATAGAGATAAAGTCCGCGTCAGTTTGATCAGATAATGCTCATTGAAGGGAAAGTAAGTTGAGATAATAACATTATTGTGTCTCTGATAAAAATAAATAAATGGGTTTTACACTTTTCTATTCGATCTCGGTAAAATCCGTCAGCTAGACATGGCTAGTATTCACGGTTCTAACATGGTCTCTGACTCTAGTAGTAGCTCTACTCATATTATCTCAGCTCTCTTGTAATGGGTCTCAGCTTTGATCGTTAAGGAATAATCGTAATTTAACAGGTTACCATATTTGAGCGGATCTTATAGAGTGAATTATCACTTTGTGAGCAAAAGTGTTACTCTCAGTATTTATATATTGCTCGCACGCAGTGCTAGACCTCATTACTCCTTTCATATAGGCGATGCATTCGAAGGTTGAGAATCGTGGTCTAATATGGACAAGGGAGTGGAGCATGCATGCCTTGAAATATGTCAAAACTTTTAATGATTTAGCGCCTTAAGTGTTGAATTTTGCCACTTTGAGCCAAAGTAGATCGATAACTAGACAGTAGAATCCGATTGTGGACAGTAATGGACGTCGTCCTACTACTGCATGAGTACTTAGTTCGAAGGTAGAGGAACTTGGATTATAATTTAGGAGGACTAGACTTATGAATGAGAATACCGGCGACCTCCTTTATATCATTTGTCACTCTTGTTATCATAAGATTTGTTAGTTATATTATATGGTAAACATGTATTTACGATGGATATGATAGAAAGATATAAGTCTCGTTATAGAATAATACACTAGTCGAAGTTTTCTTGATAAATAACAATCCTTTTAAGGTATACACATATTATTTATTAGATTTAGAACAAGTCTTCTTAAATTATAGATAAATAGTAGCCACGACAATTCCAATTGATAAGGAAATTGCCCTAATTTGCATGTTTGTTGCTATTTGTGAAGTAGTTTCATGCCAGATATGCGTTCTTTTTTTTGCAATTAAATGTTCTCTAGGTGGCTAGCGAGAATTTGGAATCAGGCATTGGAGGTGGAGAGGTTATTAAGGTTGTGGTACCTTAACGAGGTAAGAGCCAATGTAACATCTGCCTTGGTAAGTGCTCGCCCGGCCATTACCGAATGCGCGCTCTCGCTATTGTGACTCACCGGTGTTGTGTGTGGAGAGTGTCTGTGTCTCTCTGGGGATGGAGGATACTAGAGGTGATAAGTATGAAGGTTCTGATACCATATTACACAACTGTTTTAATGAAGGTAATGTATGTCCTATATCATATATATTAAGGACTCGTCACAGTGTAGCGATTGATACAAGTAAGAAATCTACATATATGTAAGCAGATACCAAAGGGTATGAAATACGAGGTTGTTTCGGTGAATAGTGGTCTCGTCAGAAGACGCACACCAGGAAAGGATCGCCTTCTTTGTGAAGGCCGTATTGTAGTTGGGGGTTGGAGGGTGTATACAACTCATGTTGTAACCATTTGAGGTTAAGGAACAGGGAGGAGCGATCTGCTAGAAATGAGTTGGCTTCGGCTTAGTGACAGGTGGTGGCCACTCTCTCAGAGTATCTGTATATTCAACGAAATCTATTGGGTGGAAACCGTTCGCTGCAATCAAAGATCATTCTTATGAGAGTGGTGAGGTGATCTTCTGGAAGGCGGAACAATAGCTTAGAGAAAGTTCTCGAATGAGGAGGACGCTCTATTTGTTCTCCTCAATCATATGGATCACCATGTGTGATAAACCCCGCTGCAAAGACAGATTTCGGCTTGGACGTTGTGTTATTTTTACCTAATACTTTCCCTCTTATCAGAAGCCAAAGATGTTAATGGAAAAGGGGATTCGTCACAATTGTCAAGCATACATTATGGGAACTGGGAATCCAATTTCAATACACTCGGTGCTAATTTGTTACTGAAATCATTTACAGGTGGTTAGGTGTTCCTCTCCTGTCCAAGCAGCAACCTCGATAAGATTCTGAAGAGCTGGAAATTAATATCTCCAGCATAGACCCTATCCAGTAGGAGATTGGTTAGAGATGGTTCGAGACTTGGTTCGACTTGACAAGATTGTGATATGACATATAAGAATACAGGTATCTGACTGTATTTCGATGGCTTTTGCTCTCCGGAAATAGACTGCAAGTCTACGAACATCCTTATATATAAGTTCATTGATTTAACAACGGGGGGACTAGAGCCAAACGGGTTGGAAGTGATAAGATGCTAAATTTAGAAATTTCATAGTGGTATATAAATATATATATCAGCGAAGAGGTAAATAACGATAGATTCGGGTTACTTAATTCTTTGTTGTCTTGCTAGAGATATCCGTTTCAGTAGTAGGAGCCAATGGCTGACCACAACTCGCTCGAGAACGCTTTCAAAAAAAATATGTAGGGCGCTAGTTCAGAGGTGGTTGTATAAGTCATGTCCTTTCGGCAAAAAATGTCGGCCGAAAGATTTGGGGTTGTGTTCGTGAGCAAACTTGTTTTATTTGCTGTTGGTGAAAGAAATCATTACTCTCGTTAGTAGTTGGTGTTGAGGTTCGACTGCATCATGGTGGATAATATATAGAGATGCGGGTTTCTGCTTAGGTTCGAAACATATGTTGTTAGTTAGTTCGGTGAATATTAGCATATGAAGCGGGTTGTAGGTTGCAGTAATATGCATGTAGTCTCACGCTCGCTGTTGAGAGTTAGGATGTGCGTGGTGTGTGTACTGGATAGGGTGGGGGTGTGTTTAGGAGTTAGTTAGGTCAGAGCTCTAATATGTAATTGAGGGTGTGAAGCTGTGCTGGTGTTGATACTTATTTTACCTATGTGTCTTTAGATTAGGTGTATAGTACTGCCTGTGTGGCGTTGTGTAATTGTAGGGTTTAGGTTCTTCCTTAGGTTTAGATTAGGATTCTTTTATAGGATTGACATCTTTCTAGTGAGTTCTCTATATTGTAGTGGTATAGTAGTGATATACTCCTCGATTAACCTTCCCTGTTTCAAACAGCTAAGCGGCATTTTAGGAGAGGTCACTGTGGTTGTGCGCGCGGCGCGCGTACTATTTTAGTGTAATGTGTAGGTTGTGTGATGGTTTACACAAGGTGTGAATATTGTAGTATAGGATCTATTGCGTATGACCGAGCGTGATGATGTAGCTGCGATCCTCCTGTTTATGGAAGCCGCGCTGTATTTTGGGGAGGCCAAATCAGATAGAGAGCAACTGAACGCTCTTACAATCTAAGCGCAGTAGGGGAATAAAACGATATTTATGATTATTCTCCATATCTGCAGAAGTGTCCTGATATAACGCACCCATATTTCACCTTGGTTTTAGATTCGGCACATAGCGCTTTGGTGGTGATTGTATTTGGCTCAGCAGTAGACTAGGATTTGGATAAAAGTGATCACATGAGTTCTCTGCGCGTCTCTGTATTCGTGAAAGAGATATACTTGGAATTCTTTAACTATAATAAACGATTTTAGCATTTTCTGAAATCTCATTATAATGATTTCAACAAAGAAATTACTCACATCAATATCTATAGTGTTGAAGAATAAGTTTTTCTTAGTAATAATGTAGATGTCTCAATTGTTAAGGTCAGTCTATTTTTCTGTCTTAACTATTAGGCGAGACCGTTATTATATATAAGCTTACTGGTAAATTGCGCCCATGGAAATGATGTCTCTTTTCATCACTGGTATTATATAAGTATCTATATTTAAGATGGGATATAATAACTCCTAAGAGACAGTTAAGGATATTAGAAGTAATGCTGCTTAGTAATTTTACCGATATTATATACTATTTTGAATGGAATATAGGGACCTCACTTTATCTCATTATAACGTGACGGGAGGATCTCTAATAAACTACTTAAAGCTTTTTCAAATGCATCTCTCTAAAGAATGATAAGTTTATGTGTTTACTTATAGTAAAATTGTATATACTGAACGTTAGTGTGAATGCGTATAAATAAGTTTAATTATAACTCGGGAATAATGTGTTCTGCTAGGCACTCCCGGAAGTAGAGGCTGGGTAATACAGCAAGTGATGAAACAGAGAGAACGACTAGGCCGGGGGCCAACTATTTTTTACTCGGGAGCTGGTTTGCCTGTCACCCAACCTGAGTATTTTGGCTACTCTGTCACATGTATTCGAAATGAGCGACAGCTCAGGCGTGGATCGCTGGAGTATCCAGGGACCTTCCAGGTGAAGTGCATGATTGAAATCGTGGCTATTAGAGTTCGAAGTACAACCAGAAAAGTAGGTCCTCTAATATATCAATAATGTCATTGATTTCTATCAAACGGTTTCAATTAAAATTGTTATCCCTCCCCTCCTAATGTGGATGTATCGAGTCCATGAGGTTTATACCCGGGGGACGGCGCTAAGCAAAGTGATAGTCTCCTATTTACAGGTGTTCCAAAGGTAGTTCACGGAAATAAGAACCAAACCTGGTGGTAGTGTTCTATAATTGGTACATACGAATCACAAACTCAGTTTGAATTAAGGCAGACTCTGACTCCCCTTATCCCCTTTAGCAACAGATGAGCCGTGGAGTGCTCTTATCTACATATAATGGGATAAGTAGGTGACATTGCGGCTTTCTTCTATTGGGATAGTATTAAAAGATATTTTCTAGTATATAATCATTAGGGTAATTAATCTGTTCCAATGTGACCTCGGAGCCTTCTACGGTAATATAATAATATAGTAGGATATATTAATTTAAATATAATATATATATATTATATATATTTAATATATTAATATATTATATTATTATATTATATATATTATATATATCATATATATAATTAATATATATATATTATTATTATATATAATATATATAGATATATATATATATAATTTATATTATATATAATTATATATAATAATATATTAATGTATATATATTATATATATAGTATAATAATATATATATATTTAATATATATAGTATATTATATTATAATTATATATATATATATAATATTATTATCGATATATCAATATATATATATATAAATTATATATATATAATTAATATATATAATTATAGTATATATATATTATATATATATATATTAATTATAAATAATTAATATATATATATATATATATATATATATATATATATATGTATATATATATATATATATATATATATATATATATATATATATATATATATATATATATATATATATATATATATATATATATATATATATTATATATATATATATTATATATATATATATATATATATTAGTGATGGATCGAATAACCGCAACCACAAATGCGGAGCAACCGCACACATTTTGACAACCGCAACTGCAACCGCAACCGCGGTTGTTACTGTTCTACACAACCGCAGCTGCAACCGCAACCGCGGTTGTCACTGGTCTTCACAACCGCAATTGCGGTTGTTAGGAAGTTATCTTTTTAAAAATACTCTCTTATCTATCAAAACTTTCCCTCTCTCTCTTTATTATATGAAAAACAAGTATTCGGTTTGCTTTTATTCCTCAAATACTTCTAGAATAAGACAACTTACTAGTTCTGATTTTATACTAATTGAAAAATGTATTACCCTATTGGAGATATTTGAAGAGATTACTAAAAAATATTAAGCTTTCATTCGTCCTCTATATCACAAGTAATTCCATTTATTGTGTCCTTAAAACTCTTCACCGGACCTCAGATTTCGAGGCTGAAGAGGGAATTAAATCAGCTCTACAAACAATAAATTCGGAGTTAACTCGAAGATTTGATAGTTTGGAAAAAATTTCTTGTATTTCAGTTCAACGTATCTAGATCCTCGATATAAAGGAATTTTTTTTTACACCTTCTTATGTTTTGAAGGAAGTTCAGGAAGAAATAACAAAACAATGTAAGGAACTTTCTTCAGAATATGGAAAAGATATATCTATTAACAGACATCCTTAAAGAATTTAAACTGCAGAAATAAAGCAACCTTCAACATCCAAGCCAAAAAACTCTGTTTGAAACCATGAATAGCTTAATGAAAGTGTTTTGGATGATATAGCAAAATATCTAAAAGAAAAAAAGGATCGATTCCGAAGATGATCCTCTAATGTGGTTTAGAGAGAACAAAACATAACTTCAAAGAGTTGAAGAGGATGGCCAAAAGATATTTGTCATGCTAAATCTTTCTTCTCGAACAAGCCTTCAGGCGGTGTTGGTTAATTCTATGGCGAGAAATGAATTTGAGGTTAACAGGAGAAATTGCAGAATTTTGTTATTCCTTTAAATCTAACTTGCCGCTTTCTAAAATTCAATTACAAACACGAATAACTAAAGAAGCATCTTTTGTTGGATACTTTCTAGTTTCCATAGAGAGGAGGATGGGGAAAGTGGGTGACGTTGTGCATTATGCGTGGGTCCTTGTCCCGCACCCTGGTGACTCTTGTAAGCAAAGGCTAAATTGCAAATTAAATGACCAGAAATTTAAAAATTTTCAAGGTTATAATAATAATAATAATAATAATAATAATAATAATAATAATAATAATAATAATAATAATTAATAATAATAATAATAATTAATAATAATAATAATAATAATAATAATAATAATAATAATAATAATAATAATAATAATAATAATAATAATAATAATAATAATAATAATAATAATAATAATAATAATAATAATAATAATAATAATTATTATTATTATTATTATTATTATTATTATTATTATTATTATTATTATTATTATTATTATTATTATTTGTTGTAGTATATAAATAACCATTTCATTCTTTCAATTTTTTCATTATATATTTTAATTAGAGGATTGTTAAATTTGTTTTTGTTGCACAACCGCAACCGCAACCGCAACCGCGGTTGTTGAAAAACTTAAGAACCGCAAAAAAACCGCAATCGCGGTTGTTAAAAAATTTAGGAACCGCCAAAAAACCGCAACTCTGTTTTTTGCAAAAATTTCAGCTTTCTCAGCTCCCCTCACTAAAATATTTTTAATTAATATATGTTTGAAAAAAAAATATTAGAAATATCGAGTTTTTTTAGAATGCATATATTTTATCATATATATATTATATAATATTATATATATATAAAGATTTATATATATATATATATAATTTATATATATATTAATATAATATATATATATATATTAATATTATATATTAATATTATATATATATTATATATATTATATTATATATATATCATAATTATATACTATATATAATAAATAAAAATATATATATCATATATATATATATTAATTATAATATAATAATATATATATATTATTTATATTACTATTAATATTATTATATATAATAATTATATATATTATATTATTATAATTATATTATATATATAATATTATATAATTATTAATAATATATATATATATTAGATTATTAATATTATATCTAAATAGATAAATAAGATAGCATAGATAGATAGATTATAGATAGATAGATTAGATAGATAGATAGATAGTATAGAATAGATAGATAGATAGAAGTTATAAGATTAGAAAATTAGATGATAGATATAGTTAGAATAGATAGTTAATTAGATAGATAAATTAGATAGATAGATAGATATAGTAGATAGATAGATATAGATTAGATTAGATATATAGATATAGATATAGTATAATAGATAGATAGATAGGAAGATATAGAGCGTCTTGTGAAGTGAAGGGCTGAAAATAGAGATTGATAAAGATATGATATAATAAGTAATTCGATTAAATGAGGGTAGATAGATAAAAAGTACTAATAAAGATCAGCATGTTATGCTAGATCTAACATACTCACAGGTGATTTGGTACCGTAGGGATGCTCACAAATGATTACTACCGCATATGTATTGTTTTCATCAGCTTATATATATACCTAATCATTATACATAACTTAACCTTACCTTATTAATAACTCTAAACCTAACCATAACTACTAACCTAACCTACCTAATAACTATCATTAACCTAACCTAATATACTCCATAAATCCTAACCTAACCTAACCGAACCTTACCTAACCTAACCTAGCTGGTCTGGGTCTGTCTACTAAGAATTTATTTTTATGTTACTTGTACCTGAAACCCTTTTTTCACTTCGTATCGGTACACATGGAGATAGTCACTCCAAAGTCCGCCCTAAGTAGCCAGCAGCCACGAAGGATGCCCAAATAAATAACGTAGTGGAGCTGATTTTAGCTGTAAAGACT